>PVKE010001646.1:17422-95950 GCA_004027555.1 Craseonycteris thonglongyai | reverse complement strand
GGAGGGGCTTTGGATTCTGAGGTGTGCATTGTGTTTGATGTGGTTCTTTTTGCTTTACGCATGAGTCTGTTTTCCCTCTGGGGGGTTGCCTATCAGATGGGCTTCTCTTTATTTTTTCTTTTGGGCTCAGTTGTGGGAGAAGGAGATTTTGGGAGAGGGTTGGGGGAAACAGACAGCTTCTGTGTCCTGGGGCCCTTCAGGTTGCTGTCCTAGCTGTTAGATAGCAGGGTAGTAAAAGTGTGGCCAGGGGTGGGGGCATGTGAGTAGGAGCTAGGGACACAATAGCAGATTCCTCTTTCAGCAGGGGGGCTGGTCGTTCAGTGCAGGCGGGCAGGGTGCAGGAGCTCCAGTCTTTTTCTCCTCCACCTGGCTGCCCTGCCTTCAATCGTATCTGTAAGCCACGACCGCAGGGCAGCACTTGGATGGGTTGGGGCTTGGCAGAGGCCCTAGTCGGCTGCGCACTCCTGTGCGCAGGCAATGACACCGCGGCGACCCTGTCGGCAGCCCAGTTGCGCGCGGGCTGCAGCGCCCCAGAGGCCCGATGGGTGGGACGCCAAAAGCCCAGTTGCTCGCTCGCGCGCAGGCAGCAGTGCTGCAGTGGCCCGGTGGGCAGGGCGCCGAAAGCCAGTCTTGCACGCAGGCAGCAGTGCTGCGGCGGCCTGGCGAGCAGGGCGCCAAAAGCCCGGTAGCGCGCTGGCGAGCTGGCAGCGGTGCCGTGGCGGCCCGGTGGGCGGGGCGCTGAAAGCCCTGCGCGCACAGGCTGTAGCTCGGGCGGCAGCCGCTCTACGCTCCCGGCTCTGTTGAGACCGCCGGATTCACTCCAAGCACGTCCAGTGCAGCTCTGCCCACTCAAGCCCCAGCCCTCACTCCAAGAGCCCTGCCCTCAGAAGGCGCTCCCTCACAGTCAATCTCCTCTGTGAATCAGGGGTGCTGAGCTGTTGTGGGCCGGTGCCCTGCTCTCACCCCGCCCGCCGGGAAGTGCCGCCGCCCTGTTCACAGTCCCTGTTCCACTTTAGGCTCCGTGATCTGATTAGGGCACTGCGTGCTGTCCCTTGAGTTCGGATGTTAAATTGTCCACAGTCTTGTGGGGCTTCCACGCTCCCTAGGTCTCGGCTTCCAGCCTGCCCTCGATCCAGCTCCACTGTGACCGTAATCCCCCAATCTCCCTTTGTTTTTGCCAGCCCCGGGCCGCGCTCCGAGTCTCTGTCCCCGAACCGCTGCTTCCCTTTCCCTCTCCCGCTCTCCCCTTTTTTCTCTAACCTTTGTGTGTTGTTCCGCGTTGTGTGGTTCTCTTAGTTGAGGTTTCTTCTCAGGGTTTCCCCTGTGGATTCCCTCTGTTCACAAGGCCCTTCCCAGGCAGTTATCGGCGTGCTCCTCTCATCTCTTTTTCTTTCTTTCTTTCTTCCTTCCTTCCTTCCTTCCTCCCTTCCTTCCTTCCTTCCTTCCTTCTTTCCTTTCTTTCTCTCTCTCTCTTCCTTTCTCTCTCTCTCTTTCTTCCTTCCTTCCTTTCTTTCTTTTAATAAAGATTTATTTTTACTGTTTTTGACAGAGAGAGAGAGAGAGAGAGAGAGAGAGAGAGGAGAGGGCCTAGAGCAGTCTCTGTAGTTGTACATTAGTTTTCGATATGGTTTCATTCCACAGGTGGGTGCAGGGCTGGGCAGGGCAGGAACCAGGCTGAGTGGGGAGTGGAGGCTCCAGCATGGGAAGCATGCCCCTGCAACCCTGGGGCAGGAGCCAAACTGGGAGCCTCCCACATGGGAAGCTCTCCCAGGCAGGAACCAAAATGGGAGCACACCCCAGTTCTGCATATGGGTCCGCATGGGCTGGGGCTGAAATGAAATCCTCAGACCAGGGCTGCAAGAAAAACGTTCAACCTGCTGAGCCATGTCTGTACCCCCACCCCAATCCCCCACTCCCCCCACTCCACTCTCCTGCCTGTTTCTAAGAGCCATTTGGAGAACTCACTGTGAGATTTGGCCTGCTCATCCCAGTGGGGACAGTGCCGACTCTGGGTATCCACACAACTTGGCTGGCTCAGGGGACCCCATCTCAAGTTTCTCTTGCAGGTGCAGGAAGTGACTACGGTCTGAGGGCTCTAGACACTGTTTATAGGCCACATTCATTGCCAGTGACAGAAAATGCCCAGGGCAATGTAATTAAATGTAGATGAGATTATTACTGAAACAAGTGACCCCCCCCCCCATTTAAAAACAAAACAAGAAAACCAAGGGATCTGTGGAGTCACAGTCGCATCATGAAGGGGCTCTTCCTCTGGAACAATACCAGCTACAAGTGTGAAAACTAACAGGCAGGTGGCCAGTCCTTACCATCACAACTTTCCCATCTTACTAAGAATGTAGACATTCACAGCCTATCTAGGACAGTTTCTGAAAAGCAGGTGGGCTTGCAGGCACCAGAGAGGCTGCAATGTAATCTGACTAAATGACCTGGTCTAGTTATATGCACCTGCAGCATATGGGGTGCAGGAGAGAATGGGGTCTCTGGGCTCATGAGTGAGCATGACTGAAGGAGGCTGCCTTTCTATAATTTTGATGAAAACTCAGAAAAAAAAATATTGTTGGCATTAGTCACTAGAGAAGGAAATGACTCTCCTGTAAGGAAATATATTAAAGTTCATTGTCTGTGGTTAACCCAAGAAAATAATTGGTTCTTCTTTTTCTTGTGCACCTAGAATACTATGTACAGACAGATCTTCACCATAACCACACACTATTTCCCTATAGACTGTGAGCTGTAGCTTTGAGTCTGGGTCTTCCTTAAACTTTGTCGCTCTTTTCCAACTCATCACCTCCAGCCTCCATGGCTTGTGTACACCGCATAGGATCAGCCTCATGCGGGGCCCTTGCAGTCAAAGTGTGGTCAGTGGACAAGCACGTCTGACATCACCTAGGAGCTTGTTAGAAATGCAGAACCTCAGGCCTCCAACAGGATCTGCATTTTACAAAGCTCCTGAGTGTCTCCTGAGAAGCCCCGAATCAGAAGACAGAAGTTGAGTGAGTGTATCATGACAGGGAGACTCAAGAGACATGGGTCCTGGTGCTGCCGCCACTTCCTTCGCCACTTTGTGCAATTTTTAGCAAGAAATGTAACCGCTTTGAATGGGATCAAATCATACCAACGTAATTTTTAAGCAGAATTGCATAGAGAACTATGAAAAAAAGATGAACCTGGCCAGAGCCCTGCCTTCAAAGAGTTTAGATTCCAGTGGTGGAGATGAGATAGATATGCCCTGCAGGGTCAACAGTGGCAGATGCTCCAGGAGAGTGCGGGAAGAGGCTCAGGGGCTTCGGGGGAAAGGGAGGCTCTTGCTAGTTGATAGTAAAATCCTGCCCTTCTACAGCTTCGGAGGAAAAATAAATTTCATGCAGTGGTGCTATTGAGACACCCCCACACTCTACAAGCCACCACCAGCTGCGGTGACACCAGTGGTCCAGAGGAAGGGAGATTATTTAGGAGGAATGTCAGAGCTCCAAAGTAGGCAAAGAAGTGAAAATCAAATTAGAATATGAAAATAAATGAAGACAATCACAGAAAGTTTTCTGTTTCCCATACATGTTCCATATGGTCCGGACTGTTCGTGTTGGGGTGTGGGGGCTCCTCCCTTACGTCTCTGTGTCCTCAGGCTGTGGCACAGTGCGGGACCCCACAGCATGAGCTCACAAACGTTTGCAGGACTGAGCCCAACGGAATTGATTTTCATGGGCGCGACAAGCACACCCGAGGGATGGAGGAACATAGCCTTGTCTTGGCAATTTCAAGGCAGTAGGAACAAAATCCTACAATGTAGCAAATTATTATCCTGTCTTTACTCTAGAAAAGACTTTCTTCAGTTGCTCAGGCATGAATAAGACCTTTCTGAGGACAATGTTTCAGTCTCCCTCCAATAAGCCTTGGATATTTCTGATGTTCTTGGGGAAGAGCTTATCCGTGAGGCGCCTTGACATTTCACTATTAGCGTTGCTGGGAATGAACTACAATGCACAGAACTTTTATATGTAAAGCTCTTTAAAACAATAGTTAGGTATTCTAATATTCTGCAAGTTAGGTCAATAGATTTGCTTCCATTTAGATCAGGGGTCTCCAAACTACGGCCCGCAGGCCGGATGCGGCCCGCAAGGCCCTCTCATCCAGCCCGTGGAGACCTTTTTATCTACGGAAAAAAATTACGGAAATTTACGTGTATCCTGCCAAGATCAGCCGCTTACTTTTTCGACTTCTGTTCACAGTCAATGAGATGATATAACTGCTGTTTGATAGTTAATGCGGCCCTTGGGCTGAAAAGTTTGGAGACCCCTGATAGATGAACAAAAATATGTAGGCATTGTTTCTATTCACTGTTGCCAAATGTAGCTGGGAGAGGACTTCAGTTTAAGTGCTAAAGCACGTATCCCCTGGAGTCACTGGATCCTGTGTCTATTTCCACAGAAAGAGAGATATGAAAGATGAACAGAGTTCTTGGATTTCTATTTTTGATATTAAGCTTCTCCTTTGACTACATTTAAAATTATGAAGTTTAGAATCTAAAGGAACCTTGGATTTTATTCGTTAATTCATCATAAAAAAAAATTTCTGGAGACTTCTGCTTAATGAAATAGACTGACATGGGCTTGTTTCTCTACAAATTCACAGAAAACGTGGATTAAATAAAACAAAAAAATTTTTTTTCACCAGATACTTTATTGAGCTTGTAAGAAACATAAAGAGAGGGTTCAAAACTAGAGTAATAAGTAAGGGTTGAGACCATAATGTCTGACATGGCTTTCAGACTTAGAGAGAGGCTTTAGGTGCTAGAGGCTAATTTTCTATATGAAATGAAGGCTCAGAAGAGAAACTCTGAGGACAGGAAGAGGTAAGAAATTAAAGTGAATTCTAAGGGTTCTCTTGTACACAAATGGGAATTGGAAAATTGCTCACTAGCCTAGAAAATTTACAAGGAGTCTTAATACCCACTTGGGTCTATAGGTAGAATAGACACCCATGAGAAATTGTAAACCCAAGACTGTCAGATGTCAGTGTAGAATTTATAATGCCCAGGTGGGGCAGTACAAGAACCAGTTAAGACCAGTAAAGCCTAGGGCCCTGAGAGTCACATATGAAACTGCAAAAAACAATAATTTCAGCTGAAGATGAGCCCACAATAAAAAGTTACAAACTACACTAGGAAACAAAGCACCATGAGACAGAGTTTAACAGAGACAATAAGTAGGAATATTAGCATCTGCAAACCTGCAGATAATAGAAGATTCTGAAAGAGATTATAAAGTATGTGTGCTTAAATATTTAAAGATATAAAAGGGCAAGAATGGGGTATTAACAAAGAATAAGTAAATGTGAAAAAGTAGAACATTAAAAAATGAAAACTGTATTGAAACCTAAAACAATGGATTGGCTAGATAATGGAATAGCTACAAGTGAAGAGAGAATTACTGATATAAAATATGGATCTAAGGTATTCACCTCAAATGAAACATGGAGAAGTAAAGAGATATACATTATGGAAGGAGGTTAGGAGACACAAAATATAGAATGGGAAGGTCCAACATACTTTTAATAGGGATTCTAAAAGAGTCAAAAGAAAATGTAGAAATGGCAATATAAAGAAATTCTGGCTCCCAAAATTTAAAAAAGATAAACATATACTCAAGTTAAAGGAGTATACTGAGCTCCATGAAGTATAAATAAAAGTAACTGTACACTTAGCCCAACATAGTGAAGCTGCAGAAATTATACAGACCAAAACAAAATGAAACACAAAAACAAAAAGATTAAAAGTGACAAGAGATAAATAAAAATACATTTCCTGTACATGAATGTCAGCTAAACTGAAACAAGAACTCTCATCAGCAACCAAAGGTGCCAGAACACATTGGAAATAATCTCAAAGTGCAAAGGAAGAATAACTATTAATGTAAACATTTACACCTAACACATTATTCAAGATGGCAAAATAATGATATTTTCCGGAAAAGACAGAGAGTTTATCAGTCACAAGCCCTCATTGAAAGAAATACTAAAGGATGCACTTCAAGAAGAAGAAAATTGAGCCCACGTGGAAGAAATGGTGTTGCAAGAAGCAATATGAGCTAAAGTGAAATAAAATATATATGTAAGCATTCTGTTATATCTCAATACATTGGCTATAAAATTTTTCTAAAGTGTAACTTAGGTGGGTTTAAAATAAAATGAAACTAAAGTCCTAAGACACAATCTGCATTTGGGAAGGACAAGTGTAAAGTGTTCTAAGGTTTTATATTTGGGGGAAAGGGTGAGAGATATTAAATAACTTTATAATAATTAAGATAAGAATTTAGTTTACTAAAAATTTAGGATTCCATTAAAGAATGGAAATGATAAAACTTTCAAACCAAACAAAGGAAAATAGAGACAATACAGTCAATTTGGTAGAAAGCAAATAAAGAGAAAGAGAGAGAGAGAGAGAAGTAAAGATAAAAACACAAAACAAAATGTTAGAAATAAGTTTATAAATGTCAGTAGTCTCAGTACCTCTAATTGGATAAAACTTAAAATTTCTGAACACATATTTGATGCCAGACACTGTGCTCTGCACTGGGGATCCAAAAGCGGATAAACTACAGCTTCTGTCTTCAAGAAGCTTATGGTCGGGGGTTGAGGGAGAGGCAATAATAACAATAGCGTTATGATAAAGGGGGACAGACGTGCTATGGGGCTAAAAAGCGGGACCCCTGACTCAGCTTCTGGGGACAGGGCTAAGGAAGGCTTTCTGAAGATGGTGACCTTTCAGCTGTATCCTGAAGGATGAGTCAGAAGGCAAAGGAGATAGAAAGAGTGTACCAGGCGAAGGTAATAGTGTGCGCAAAGGCATGAAAGTGTGAGAAAACATGGCACGTTCTGGTCCAATCTTCTTTTGCTATGGATGAGAAACTTGAAGCCCAGAAGAGGTAAGGAGACCGTCCCAAGGTCACCCAGCTAATTAATAACAGAACCAGAATTTGTATGCAAGACTCCCATCTCCTCTTCTACCCCCTTCTCTACTGTACCACAGTGCCTTAGGTTTGTAGCAGAAGGTTGGGTGACTGCATGTGTTTGAGACTCCAGCTGACTTTGAAAATGAGCTGCACCTGGGGACTGGGGCTAGATCTGCCCTGGCCTATTCTGGGCTGGAGCAGAGCCAGGAACTTGGCAGTTTCCAGGGCTAAGCAAGCCCAGCACACCCCAAGGAAGCCACGGTGCTGGTGCCCAGCTTAATCATTAACTCCAAGTTCACAGGGCTGGAGCTGAAATGCACCACAAGATCTAGGGAGCAGCCTGGGTTTCCAGAGAACTAAGAGAAAAAAATGGCTCTTGAGATGGGAAGGAACCAAAGTTCAGAACGGGGCCTTCCATTCCTGAGTGGACCTACACTCTAGGCTCAGGAAGATGGATCTCGCTGTTCTCTCGATTTTGTTGGCGTTCACCCATCACCTTGTTAGCTTGATTTTAGGATTGTCTTTCAGTGCTCACAGTACAGTGTACTTCCCTCTGCCACAGCCCTTCCTGCACGGTAAGTCTTCACTCATTCACCTGCCCCACTACATGGTGACCTCCTGGAGGGCAGGACTCAGTCTTTTGTCTTAGCATCTTTAGTGCCTGGCACAGCACATAGTAAGTGCTCATTAAATACTTACTGACTAGTTAAATAAATGAGGCCCTAACTCTGCTTAAAGGTGTTCCAAAGCACAGCTTTTCTTTTCTTTTCTTTTCTTTTTTTAATGAAAAGAAATAGAGATGTGATTTTGCATTACAAGTTCAGCAGAGATTCACAAACATCTCTTAAAATAAGTCTGATATCTTAAGATATCTTAGAGCCGAGATGAGGTCCGCTGGTCTAAAAGACATGGAATGTTCTTACGGAGTTTAGTCTTCTCCCTTTAGCCCTTACTGTTTGGATGACTGCAGAGCATATTTAAGGTTGTTTTGGCATTCTGGGGAGAAGCGTGCTATTCAAGCATGAGGCAACAGTTTATTGAGGAAACAGAAGTCTGGTGGAGGGCAAATTCCACCAACATAATAAAAGTAACTGCTCCTTACAATTTCTGAAAGCTGCAGCCTGCAGTTGGCAAGACTGCATTAGCAATAATATAACCAAGCCCCGAGCAGGCAACTTTCAAGGGACTTCTGGATTCCACAGAAGAAAACTCACACTGGAAGGTGAGGTGCAGGTGTCGGCCCATTTTCCAGTGAACCCCATTTTCCTGATCTGTAAAGTAGAGGCAGCCATCTTTCTCACAAGGCTGTTGTCAGGATTCACTGAAACGATGGCATGAAGTCCTTGGTACCTTGAAGGTGTTTAATCAGGGTACAGTCTCCCCTCCCCCTTTCTAGAATCCTGAACCTATGCAGAACCAGAGATGTCAAACTCTGCTCTTAGAGGCCACGTGACTGCTGCCCAGCGATTCAGCAGTCCAGCCTGGAAGGGAAAGAATCACTGCTGACCAGTGGCTTTAAAGTGCAAGCAGTTGCCGCTCGTGTTGCTATCACCAGCCCTGGGGGATGCTGGGAGAAGGCCTTTCTCTTGCAGGAGCAATCACCCTCCTGGAAAAGCCAGCTTCCTGGTTGGAGCTGAGCCAGAATGGCGGACCCTCGCCACAGCAAATTCCCCATCACTCCAAGGTCCTGGATCTCCGGGAAGACTGGGCAGCATCAGAGTTTCCTTCTCTACCAGCCTCTGGGTGCTGGTTCACAGGCTGGCTGGTGGCATATAATACAACCAGTTCGTATTCGCCTCTCTCCACCACCTGTAAGTTCTCAGAGTTCTGTAAGTTCTTTAAAATTCTAGCACTCTGTGATTGCTATGCCAGGAGAGCGAGCCTTTCTTCTGGAAAGACCCTGGGCCTGGATTCCTGCAGCTTCCCACTGGCCCTGGGTCTCAGCACGAATCTCGTGCAAACCTCCTTTGCAGGAGATTGGAAGACAGCTGCTCTGGTCACCTGATTTCTTTCCCCTCCGCGTTTCCATTGCTCTCCCCTGCCCCAAAGAACTGAGATGAAATGAGAAGTCAATTGTCAAGGGAGGTCCTCTCCTGGGGTACATTTCCTGCCTTTGCTTATGGGCACGGAGACCCTGAGTCGGGAGGCCAGTTGCAGGGCACTCTCCCAGAACCGGGCCTGGGGTGACAGGTGCAGGCAACATCCACTATTTCATGGGGGGCGGGGGCTGGAGATTTCAAAAGGGGAGGAGGAGGAAAGACTGTAGAAAACCCCAAGGGCTGGGCCTATTCTTCCACTCAGCCCCCAACCCGAAACTGTCAGTTTGCACTAAGACTCAGAGAGAGAGAGAGAGAAAGAGAGAGAGAGAGAGAGAGAGAGAGAGAGAGAGAGAGAAGTGGGGGGTGGGGAGAAAGAGACAGAGGGGGGAAATCAAAGAAAATTGCAAAAGTCAATGGCCTGGAACTAGAGGCAGCCTCAGCAACTGCAGTGTGACTTTGATTCCCCTATCATAACCCTGAATTAAAAATTCAGGCAATTATCTGCATGGCTTCCTTCTGATTAGAATGAGCCTGAGTCTCATTAATGCATCAGCACAGAAGAAAGCCATTAGGGTCTGTGAAATGGAATGTTTCTCTGAGAACAGGTTCCGCTTGATGTAGAATATCCAGCAAAAAGAAATTTCACACATTTCTGAGCTCAGAGTCACAGGACAGCTCCCTGCTTCAGGGCTGCAGACCCCGCCACCATGGTCCCCTCTCAGCAGGCTGGGGGTGAAAGCCACCTTTGTTTCCCAGCCTCTCTCTGGCACCTCCATCCACTGGTGTGGAGGGAGGGTTGAGGGAGTTGAGGGGCCTGAAGGGACTTCCTGGCTTTCCCTGATTGATCCTAAGACACCAAGTCGCCCTGGCCTGGATGCCCAGTCTCAAAGTCCTTGAGCCACAAGAACACTGGAACTTCTTGGGAATTCACTGCCTTCCTTTGCTAGAAGAACTAGAAGTAAGCTTGTTGAGGACAGTGAAGGTCTGAGACTCCAGAAAAGATCAAAGTATCCGCTTGTCCCCAATAGTCTTGGTACTTTCCTGACCCACACAGTGCAGTCCAAGCAGGATCTGGTGAAGCTGAGCCAGCCTTGGGGGTTTGTGGCTTGGGAGAGGGTGAAGGGTTGGAGGTAAGGAGGGCCCCCTTTATTCATCTCTTACTCTAAAAGCTCTGAGCTTTTAGAAATGCAAATATACTGCCCATTCCTGTATTTGGCATCCGGAAGCTCTCATGCACCCTCTTTTGGGGATTTTCAGGGTACAGCTTTCTTCTTCAAATGACTGTGAATTGCTTCCAGGGGAACTCAGGCTTAATAAATTCATCTTTGGGGGGAATTGGAATTAACCCAGAAATATTGTCTAGATTTACTTCAAGCCAGTGCAGAAGACTTGGGTTCCCCCATTTTGGACAGCAGCTTAATGTTCTTCTAACACAGGGATTCCGAGGATGCCAAACATTGATTCTTGCTATATCACATATAACATACATAATCCCTGGAGGAGAAGAGTCAGTCTTACATGATGAAAACTAAAAAAGGTGAAAAAGTTTTTGTAAAAAGGGAACTAGTTACAGCCAATAGGATGCCAACCGGGAAAGTGTTATTCTTCAAACTGTGTAAGTATGCCGCATTCTTCTGACACACCTGTTAACGTTCAGTGTTAAGAATTAGGGTCAAGTAGCTGCGCAAAGCTGTAAACACAGACTGTAAATCAGGCTAATGGCGTCAACGTGTAATGGACATAATTTGTACCAATGGCGCCCCCTACTGTATACCAGCGAAACGAGACAACCGTGGTCATTGGGGTTTTCAAAATGTTTTCAGTCGCATCCCACGTTAGAAGGGTACATTCCTGGTCACCAGGGAGTTTTTATGAAGCATGTTTTCAATGCTGCAGACAGTTTTATGGGTGAAGGCTCCTAGAGTTTACCTCACCCTCCAACACAAACAAGATGCGTGGTGATTCAGCCATGTTCTTTGCAGACTGAGTGTCTGGTCTTTCTACACAGCTCTCACTGGACCCACATTCGCCTACGGCAAATGCAGTTGACAATTACTTGTGACTACAGATGAGCCCTGTGTCAAGGGCTGACCTAGAGGCAGCCGAATTCTTACCTAAGTGGTGGAGGTTATCTCTCTAGGCTTACTAGCCGGTATGAGAGTGAAAGAAGCTGGCCAAAGGTCAGGAATGTGGGCCTTCTAGAAAGGGAAGCCGCCCCACCAGCTCCACAGCAGCGGCCTTCTTTCTGCCATTGGAAATGTCAAACCTCAGCCTTCCGTGTCTTAGTATCATCCACTGTATTTCTCAATATTTTCAACGTAGACCCTCATCCCAATCCGATCATTCCTTTCTTCCCAAGATAACTCACTTTCTGTGTTTGTTAACCTGTCACTCCTATTCATTCAACAACTATTTTGTGAACAACGATTATGTGCTAGACGTTGTTCTAGGTCATAGGAACAGGAGCCATAACACTGAACATACACAGATGAAGTCACTGCTCCCATGGAACATCTGTTCTAGTTGAGGATACAGACAACTATAGAACGACAAATGAGTGTGTCAGCGGTGTAAGTGCTATGAATACACAAAGCTGAGTAAGGCGGGTGGAGTGAGGAAGGGCTTCTTTCTATGGGTGGTCTCTCTGAAGAGCACACTGGAAAACCTTTGTGCTCTACTCAGCAATCTATCTTCTTTCTCTCCTGCAAAACTGGGATTGCCTCTTTGGTAAAACATCCCCAATTAACTTTCCCTCCATTGACACTCCCCTTAGCTCATCTCAGCTCCAGCTTCTTCATTCTTGGCGAGATATGTGGTTGTATCTTTGATTACAATCTCCTGGAGAATAAGGGTCCTGTCTTCTATTTCTTGGGTTTGCTACTAGAGCAAGGGGGAAGAACACAAACCTTTCTGCGATGTGCTAGAAACATTACTGTAGTCATCAGTGAATCCTCACAAAACTCCTGCAGATTCTGTCTTCTTGTCCCCACCTTAGTAAACAAGGAACATGAGGCTGAATTTATCCCCAGGCGCACCACTGTGGTGGAAAAGGGATTTGAACCCTGACCTCAGAGCATCAGAGCCTGTACTCTTCCCACTCCGGAACACAGGGTATTTGTGAAGGGTCATCAGTGAGTGATGAGTACAGGGACGCAATGAGCTCTATTTCTCAGAGAACAGCCATGCAAAAGAAGTGACCAAACTCCCCCTGTCTGCTGCATTACAAATCCTTCCCATTCCCTGGGCTCAAAACCCTCCTCTAGAAACTGAGGTTAGACCCTCCGACCTCCCAGGTTTTCTCCAGCTCTGACATTCTAAGGAATATAATCACCTGCAAGGGATGGGGGAGAAGGGGCAGGGAGAAGTCAAGTGACTTCACTGCATCAAATTTGACTTTTTATTGAGAACAAAACTCAAAAGTGTGTTCATTAAAATTCAACATATACTGAATAGCTACTATGTGCCAGACCCTGGCATATGCTGAGGACACAGAAATAACATTTTAAAACATCTTCCTCAAAAAACTAGGAATGCAATTGCCATATGACCCAGCCATCCCTCTCCTGGGTATCTACCCAAAAAACCTGAAAACCTTAATCCGCAAAGATATGTATACCCCAATGTTCATCGCAGCACTGTTCACAGTGGCCAAGTCGTGGAATCAACCAAAGTGTCCTCTGATAGATGATTGGATAAAGAACTTGTGCTACATTTACACAATGGAATACTACTCAGCAATAAGAAAAGATGAAATATAGCCATTTGTGACAACGTGGACGGATCTTAAAAACATCTTATTAAGTAAAGTAAGTCAGACTGAAAGAATCAGGAAACATATGACCTCACTTAGAAGTGGAATATAAAACTGAAAGGAACAAAGAAACAAAGACTCACGGACAAAGTCAATAGTTTAGTGGTTACCTGAGGGTAAGGGGGGAGGTGGGTGGGGGGGAGTAGAGAGGGGGAATCAAACACACAGTAATGGAAAGTGAGCTGATTCTGGGTGATGAGCACATAATGTGATGTATAGACAATGTAATGTAGAACTGTACACCTGGAAACTATGTTATTGATATCAATTAATGTCACCCCAATAAAGTTAACAAAAAAAATTAATTAAAAAATATTTAAAAAATAATAATAAAATTAAAAAAAAACAAACATCATCCTTACCCAGTAATATGTGTAAAGGGAAAGACAAATATGACAGAAAATCATGACAATAATAATAACTAACATTGTACGTGGTACTCGCTCTTTGCCAAAAAATTTTTTTTTTAAGATTTATTTATTGTTTTTGACACAGAGAGAGATACAGAGTCAGAGATAGAGAGAAGGAGGAGGGCCCAAAACAGTCTCCATGGTTGCACATCATTGGTTTTTCCACATAGTTTCATTCCACAGGTGGGCGCGGGGCTGCACAGGGCAGGAACTGGGCTGGGGTCTCACCCCAGTGAGAACTGAACTGGGGGCACTCCCCAGTTCAGCACATGGGTCCACCTGGGCCAGGGCCGGGGCCGGGATTCGATCCTCGGTCCCCGGGGCTGCAAAGTGAGCGCCTAACCCACTGAGCCATCCTGGCTTCCCCCAGAAAATTTTTTGAGCACTTGAAATCTTTTAATTCATTTTAATCTCCCCAACCATCTTAGGGGTGGGTGCTACTATTACTCCTGTGTGAAAGAGTGAATTATTATTCACTATTTTGATGGATGTATGTCAAAGAGGTACTGTGAGAGTTAATAATGCATGAAAAGTGTTTATTTACACAGCCTGAGCCATAGAAAGAATGATGGCAATGTCGGAAGTGAGGTAGTATTGTGCAATGTTAACTGGCGTTTTCATTCCATGGTGTTTCTGTTATTCTTTACTTGATGCTTCTGCCACTTAGGATCAGCCACACACACCCAGTTGGAGTGAAGAGATTTCTCTGTAAAGAGCAGAGTGTTGAAACTTAGAATGCGAGCTGTGCAGTAACTCAGGACATAAACAGACCTGGTGAGTTAGAGCCAGTTTTCCTGTCCCCAGGGGCCAGGAGAGTGAGGGGAAAGAGGATACACAGATCCCCTGAGAAATGGAGCAGCAGACCCTGCTCCCGGTTTCAGATAGATGCCCAGCGAGTCCTGGGGATCAGACCCCAGAGCAGGAATGGCTGGTGTGCGCGTTGGACATGCCTGACATGGCCCTGCTGAGCTGTTTCCTGGGCACAGTCATAGCAAGGGCTCCATGCAGCCTGGTTCCAGAGCAGTTGGAAGGCGCAGGGGTCTTAGCCCTGCAAAGTTTCCCTCGGCCAGCACAGTGCACACAGCATAATGAATGTCCATCTTCCTACAAGTGGGGAAGTGAAAAGAGGGTCACTGGGCCTGGAGACTCCTCTAGAACGAGAACAAGGGAAAAGGCTGCCTGAGGGAGCTGATGCCCCGGGACCAGAATGGGAGCGGATGTCCCCTGTCTGCTGCAGAGGCAGAGCGGTCAGGAGGCCAGGAGGGAAGCTCCTTGAGGGCAGGGGTCTCTGTCACCTTGGTTCCCTGCTCCATCCTGGGAACCTTGGTCAGGTAATAGGTGATCAGTCAACATGTGTTCAACGAATGGCCTTAGGTGCACTGCCTCTGGACTCAGGCTGTTGGGTTTTAAACATCAGTTCTGCCTCTTATTGGTATGTATTCCTAGGGTAAGTCTCTCCCCTTCTCTATGCCTCGTGTGTAAAAGGAGATAAAAAGAGTGCAGATCAGTACTGACGAGATCAAAAAAGAGGATGCACAGAAAGCACTTCGTTTCTGGCACAGCACACGAGCTCAATAGTATTTGCTCCTGGTATTCATTCACATCCCTGCCTCTACCCTTGCCTGCATCGTAGCACTGTATAAGTGCTCCCCTCCCTGAGCTTCGACACGACCTGGAAGAAAAGATGGGGACTCCAGAACTGGCTAAAATAAAGTTTCTACCACCACAACACAATGGAGACGCCTAGTAGAAATTAAGTGACTTCAAAAAATAAAAAAGGTTACTTTTCTTGCACAATGGATTTTGTAGGCTGATGGTCATATTCAGGACGAGGGCAAGCCTGTGAGAATTAGGTGTGCCTTGAAGAACCCGCGCTACCATTTTATGTATGTTTTTGTTTTTTTTTTAAGCAAGGAGCATCATATCACTTTGTTCCAAAACATCACCAAAAGCTTTATTTCATTTTTTCCCACTGAAAAAGTGGGGGAAAAAGGAGTTAAGCAAATAATTAAGACAAATCATTCTTTACATTTAAGCCACTGTACTTACAAGCATTTTTGCTACTGTTGCTATCTTGGGTTGCTGTCCTTAAAAATCTCTATGATTGTTTTTAATCATTCAAATACCTACATAAAGTTTGTTGAAAATCCCTTCTATAGTTTTCTTTTTGTTTTTTCTATGTTAAAATATATATAATAGTTAAATGTATCTGTGTAACAGAGAAAGAAAAGTTTTAAAAAAGTATTCTAATTGTCTGGATCGAAAGACACACCTTTAAATGACCTTATCCTATTTTATTCTGGAAGTGTTGTGGGAGGACACAGAGTTCAGACTGCAAATGTGGATGAAGGCTGGCTCATGGCTCCACATTCTCAGTGGAGTTCTTTCTCCTTCACTCAGCGTTGTTTTCTTCTGCTTCCTTTCAGAGCATGAGGTTTATTTCTGCTTGCTCCCAGCAACCGGTTTGGGTCTCTACTTTATGTGGGAATGCCAAATTAATACTCTCGTACCCCCAAACCCACCCCCCACTCATCCACGCTAAGTAGCTGTCAGTGACAAAGCTGAAGGTCTCTAGTCGCAGAAGAATGTCTCCCAAGAGCCCTGATCTTTGGTTCCTGGCCTGTAAAGAATCCTTCCATCCCAGCCCAGCAAAATATTTAAACAGATGTTTGTGTATTTCTTTTTTTTTACATTTAATGCCTCCATGCCCCCCCAGCCCTCCCCCCTCACCTCCTCACCCCCACCCCCCAGGCAACCACCAAACCACTGACTGTGTCCATGAGTCTTTGTTTCTTTGTTACTTTCAGTTTTATATTCCACCTATGAGTGAGGTCATATGCTTCTTGATTCTTTCAGTCTGACTTATTTCCCTCAATAAGATGTTTTCAAAGTCTGTCCATGTTGTCACAAATGACTGTATTTCATCATTTCTTATCGCTGAGTAGTATTCCATTGTGTAAATGTACCACATCTTCTTTATCCAGTCATCTATCAGAGGACACTGTGGTTGTTTCCATGACTTGGCCACTGTGAACAGTGCTGAGATGAACATGCGGGTACAAACATCTTTAAAGATTAAGGTTTTCAGGTTTTTTGGGTAGATGCCCAGTAGAGGGATGGCTGGGTCATATGGTAATTCCGTTCGTAATTTTTTGAGGACTCTCCATACAGCCTTCCATAGTGGTTGTCCCAGTTTACATTCCCACCAGCAGTGTATGAGGGTTCCTTTTTGTCCACAGCCTCTCCAGCACTTGTTACTCTTTGTCTTATTGTTTATAGCCATTCTACCATTTAAATTGAGCATGTTTAGGGAAAGCTGGGATGGCTCAGTGGGTTAAGTGCTCGTTTTGCAGCCCCGGGGACCGAGGATCGAGTCCCAGCCCCGGCCCCATGTGGACCCATATGCTGAACTGCGGTGTGCCCCCAGGTCAGTTCTTTCCAGGGCCTTTGCGGGAGGCTCTCCGCCCAGTTCCTGCCCTGCGCCCACCTGTGGAGTGAAACTATACAAAGAACTAATGTCAACTATGGAGACTGCTCTGGGCCCTCCCGCTTCTCTCTGTCTCTGTCTCTCTCTGTCTGTCAAAAATCAATAAAATAAATCTTTAAAAATAAATAAATAAAAATAAATTGGGCATGTTTACTCACAGAACAACTTGCCTCTCACAGTCTTCCAGGTGAGTTGTCATTTGTGAATGCTACTAATAGAACTCAACTTTGAGGCAAGAGGACAAGTCTAAGAAACAGAACTACTGTATGTCCTTCTCTCTTTCTTCTACTTCTTCCTCCCAAAAGAGCTCTGGGCTTCCCTGAAGAAATGTAATGCAAAGGGCTTTATTTCTTGTTAAGATATGCTCTCCTGTGGGGGAGTGATAGTAGTATCATTAACATAGTATCATTAACTTTTTTAAAAAGATTTATTGTTTTGAGAAAAGGTGAGAGAGAGAAAGAGAGAGAGAGAGAGAGAGAGACAGAGAGAAGGGGGAGGGTCCAGAGCAGTCTCCATAGTTGCGTATCATTAGTTGTGATGTGGTTTCATTCCACACAGGTAGATGTGGGGCTGTGTGGGGCTGGAACTGAACCAGGGGCCTCCTGCATGGGAGGCGAGAACTTTCTCCGCTGAGCCATCCTGGTGGTTACCAGTTGCCCTGCAGTTCAGCATACTGGTGTTCATGAGCTGGGACCAGAAATCACACTCCAGACCTTGTGATTGTGAGGCAAATGCTCAACCACTGAGCTATCACAGCTTCCCTATCATTAACTTTGTATTTAAAACAAAGGAACAAAAACTGAATTTACCTGGTTTCCCACGTATCTCAAGGTCAATAGATGACCAACTGTTCTATTTGCCCAAGACTGTCCCCATTTTAGCTTGAAAGCTCCACACCCCAGGAAACCCCTCCATACAGACAAAAAAAAAAAAAAAAAAGAATATGCCCTGAATGTCAAACCCTACATGTCAATGACAAATCAAGTAGATTTGTCAGCCCAGGGGAGCCTTTAGAGATTTTTTTTTTTAATGGGCAAGAAAATGTACATTTTTTTTTTTTGACAGAGAGAGAGAGAGAGACAAAGAGAAGGGGGTCGCAGAGCAGTTTCCATAGCCTTGGGTCATCAGCCCTCGATATATTTTCACTCCACAGGAGGGCGCAGGGCTGCGAAGGGCAGGAGCTGGGCCAGGAGCCTCCGGCATGGAAGCCAGGCCCCCAGAGCTGGATGGCCTCCGCTACGGGAAGCCCTCCCGGGAGAGAACCGAACTGGGGGCCACACCCCAGTTCAGCAGATGGGTCCCCACAGGCCGGGACTAGATCCTCAGACCCCAGGGCTGCAAGATGAGCGCTCAACCCGCTGAGCCACCCTGGCGTCCTGGGAAATGTACTTTTTTGAAATCAGAAGAGCTCATCTCCTATGGGGACAAGAGAAAGCTGGCCTCCCTCGGGGCTCTTTCCAGTCTACTTGGCACTGGCAAGCCTGGCCTGGAAGAACCTGCACAGGGACAGGCACCGGGCCCCAAACCCCTGATCTGCCAATGAGGAACTGGGAAGGCAGACAGAAGACTGTTTCAAAAAGGGCCGCCTGACAAGTCTGCAAACCTTGTCTTGGCCTCCTTCCCAGAGAGGCGCTCACCCTGGCTCAGGCTCTGGCCCCCAGCAAAGCCTGGCTGCTGCACAGGACAGTTCACGGGTCTCCCAGTCATCACCAAGTGTGGCTGCCTGTGCAGCGCCCTGTGGTTTGTCCCCATGCAAAGGAGCAGCACTGACATGGAGGTTCCTCTCAGGACACAAGGAGTGGCCACCGGAAGCCTCTGTGTGTGCCTCTCCTCTTCAAACCTCCTGAAAATGGCCCACTGCACGCAGGTGGAGTTTTTGGTCCCTGAGAACCTGGCACAACCTGTTTCTGCACCTCATGGGAGGAAGGAAGGGCCCGTCAGGACTGTGGGCCTTTGGCTTTGAGGTTGAATTCCTGAAGCCTCAGTGCGCCTTCTATGGGTCACGGTCTCTCATGATATTGCAGTCAAGATGGTGGCTGGGCTGCAATCAGCTGAAGGCTTGATCGGGGCCAGAGAATCTGCTTTCAAAATAGCTCATCATATGGCTATTGGATGGAGGTCTCAGTTCCTCACCATGAGGTTGCTGCAGAGATAATGGGAGGATATAAGTAAAAGGGCTTTGTAAGTTATACAGCAGTTTTACTAAGGTGTTTTTATTGTGGTGCCTGAAAGTTACTGAGGAATCAGTTTAGAGACTATCCATATCTATAAGCATCTTAACTTCTTTGTTCTCTGTGGCCTAAAGGGTTAGAAATTCAAATTGAACTTCTAATCAAATTTGGCATAAAGAACTGGACAGCAAAATTGTCCCCTCTTTCCACCAAAAGGTATTGAGTTCCAGTTATTGCAGCAGTTTGTACTAGAAATAGGGATTCAAAGGTAGACAAACACAAGCCCGGCCCTTCAGATGTAGGTCAGGTAGCTGGAACTCCAGACCAACCTCTGGAAAGTAGACGCAGCTCCCAAGCCTGCTGGGTTTACAGCCTTGGCCTCCCTGTGCCTCAGTGTCTCCTTCTGCCAAAGGGCATGGCCAATGGCCAGAGGGGGGTGTGGGAACAAGTGAACAGAAGCCTGCAGACCTTGGAGAACACTTAGACTAATGTCTGACAGCCATCAGAGCCCTGTAGAGACAGCTTGTTCTCCTTGGGGAATTTTCAGGAAGCTTTGAAGTGTGGTCAGGACAAAGGAGACTGCCTCATCCTGGAGGTACAGTCACTTGTAATTTACTCCTGCACGTGGGCTCTGGAGCTCTAGTCTCATAAATGCATCACTCCCTCAGCCCCGACCCTCTGTAAAGGAAGATGGAGAGAAGAAACGGGGCGGGAGGGGAGGAATCGCTAAATGAAGAAGGTCCCGGGGAGTGACTGGCCTACGGACACAACCAAGTCCCCTGAGTTTCTCTCTTTAAACTATAAATATTTCTAACTAAGATCACAGACTCCCTCATCCTAAAATCAACGAAACCACAAAAGAAAATGACCTCCCGCTTGACTGCACCAGAGATATCTCAGTCATTCCCCCTCCTGGAGAAGTAAGTGTGCTGGTGCTCAGGATTGGAAAGCCAGGCACTGCTGTGGAGAATTGAGGCTCAGAGGAAAGCAGGGGGGTTGGGTGAGTGTCTGTTTTACTTCACTTGCTACATTTTGTGATCGTTTCTGGGCAACTGCAGCTGCAGCATGAGACTCCTTCCTGGAGTCACTCCCGGGTTCAAGCCCCAGCTCCTCTGTGAACTGACCGGGTGTCTGGGAAAAGCAGAACCTCTCCAGCCCAGTTTCCTCATCTAGAACATGGAGGACGATCATGCAAGGGCAGCCTGCCCTACAGGAGAGGTGATGAGATCATGAAATCTGTCCAGGCAAATGCTTTGCCAACTGCAAATCTCTTGACAAATAACAGTTTTTACTATTAAAAGCTAAAAGCACCAATCCTAATGTACCTGTTAGAACTTCTTATGCTATTAAGTGACAGAGAACCTGACTCAAACTACGTGGGGACAATTTGACTACGTCATGAAAAGGGGACTGAGGTGGGACTGATTCAGGTGAGGACTAGGTTCAAACAATGTCACCAAGGCCCAGTGCTTCCCCATCCCCCACAGTGACTACAAGTCTCACAATTTGACAAGCTGCCATCCAGAGGAAGGGGGGTCCACTTTCCAGTAACTTCTGTGAAAGAGGTGGAGAGAGAGCAGTGAAGAACTCTTCTTTTGCCAGACTCAGCATATGCATCTGCATCAAATTTCACTGGTTTTCTTCACATGGCCAGGGGATAAGATATACCGATTGGCTAAAGACAATCAAGGCCCATCCCCAGACCTGGGTGCAGAATCACCATAGCAAACAAACCACATCTGGAAAAGTTATTTTATCAGAAGAAAAGTGAGTGGATGCTGAGTTTCAAAAATTCCATCTATCTAGTACAGCCGACCCCCATTAGCTAACCAATACACACACTCACCCATATCCCCATAAATATACCTTCAGAAATACCTACTCCCTACATAAATATAACCTCTTTTCCCTGAGAGACAAGCCACAGTTCCATCCAGTCCAGTTCTCGAGTGATGTGCAGAGCTAACATGGGGAGCACTTATGGTCCCGTGTGGTCCAGTGAGGCTAAGTGGTAAATATAATCACCACTGATGTACCCAATACACAGGAATGCAGAGAGAACTGAGTAATTGCAGTAAAAACTCTCATTTGGAAAAGGGGAAAACAGGAAACCACTCTCAATGGTCGTCTGTCCAGAGCCCTTATCATATTTTACCAGAAATCACGTGGGCATTCCACCAGGCAGCGAGCATATGCGTCCCCAGTTTGGTCCTCTGCAAGGCTCCCTTTGCTCTTTGCCCTCTGTGGCCCCTGCTTGTCTCTTCAGGAAAATCTCACCTGTGGATTGTCCTTCATGAACCATAGGATGTGTGGCTCAAAGAGGATGCCCTTCTGGGGGCTTCACTGTTTTATTTTATTTTATTTTTTAAGACTTATTTTATGGTTTTTGACAGAGACAGAGAGAGACAGAGAGAAGGCGGAGGGCCCAGAGCAGTCTCCACAGTTGTACATCATCAGTTTTCGATATGGTTTTTGGTCCACACAGGTGGGCAGGGGCCACGCAGGGTGGGAACTGGGCTGGGGGCCTCCCTCATGGGAAGCTCACCCCAGTTCAGCGTATGGGTCTACATAGGCTGGGGCTAGGATTCAATCCTCAGTCCTCGGGACTGCAAAGCAAATACTTAACCCTCTGAGCCATCCCGGCTTCCCCTTCACTGCTTTAACAGCTGTCTTCTCACTGGTATGAGTTTGGGTGTCTGAAAATCACTATCACTGACCATTGTGGGCCAGGTTTGAGGTTTCTTTGGCAAAATTATACCCCTAAAAAGTTCACGGGTTCTGACAACATGTATGGATCTTGAAGAGTAACACAGTAAGTGAAATAAGCCAGACAGAAAGGACCAGAACTATATGATTTCACTCATATGTGGACTATAAAACAAAAGCAACAAACAAACAAACAAATGAAACAAACTCACAGACACAGACAACAGTATGGTGGTTAGCAGAAAAGAAAGGGGGCGGGGGGATTAAGAAGATAAAGGGGGCCAAATGTATGGTCATAGAAGGAAACTAGACTTTGGGCAGTGAGCACACAACGGAATATACAGGTGTTGTATTATAAAGTTGTACAC
The DNA here is from genome assembly GCA_004027555.1 of Craseonycteris thonglongyai. Classification (NCBI taxonomy): domain Eukaryota; kingdom Metazoa; phylum Chordata; class Mammalia; order Chiroptera; family Craseonycteridae; genus Craseonycteris; species Craseonycteris thonglongyai. Next base: position 73,990 of record PVKE010001646.1, on the reverse strand, counting down.
CTGATATTTATATGATGTTATTAACCAATGTTACCCCTATAAATTAAATTAAAAAAAAAGTTAATGGGATTCCCATTTTTTGCTTCTGGCTAACACTATGGAGAGTAACGTGAGTCAGAGATCTTAGCATGTCTTAGTCTTTGAAACCAGAACCTGCCTGGGAATAGCTATCTCCCAGCAATAGGCCCAGGTGCTTTGGCCATCCTGTTAGCCCTCAGTTTAATATTTCTATCTTGGCCTCTACCCGAGAATAATCAAAAACAACAGGCCAGGTGGGGATGACTCACAAAACTATCTCTTTCTCACAATAACAGCAGAAATATTATGAGTAACATTTACTGATTGCTTACTATGGAGCAGGCACTATTCTAAAGGTTTGTGTTAACTTGTTTCATCCTCACAACAACACTATGAGGCAGGAACTGCTATCATTGCCTTTTGCAAAAACTAGTCATGGAGCTGTAAAGAATCTGTCCTTAAATACCAGACCAGGGATTCAAACCTAGCCAGCCTGGCTCCACAGTTCCGGGGGGGGGGGGGGGCTCTAACCATGGTTCTGTGCTGCTCACAGCCTACAACCTGCTGCATCTTCCCAAGGGCAGTGCTGATTTCTTTGTTCAGGGCATAACAGGAGGTGCTTGGGAGGGGTCTTAATTCCTCCCAAAGCCTTAATCTTATTTCCTGGTTCCTATGTTCCCACCCACCTTTCTTCTGCCAACTTTGACTTGAGAGTAGAGAATTGAGATTTTACTTTACTGAATTCCCAGACTACTATAACCTCAGGCTATCAACAAAAAAAACGTAACTCTTAGTAAATCTGTACTTTTTTCCCTCTCACTTTTGGGTAGACTGGGTTCAGTGTGTCTCTTTCTTAGACCTTGCTGAAGGAAGTTATTAGCACTCTCTAAAACGTGAAGTTTTCTAATAGTATCCTTTAATGTTAAAGCCCGGAAAGCACACAGTCTAAATCTCAAGATTTAATAGGCAACAGGTTAACCAGTTGTTTACCAAAACATAAAAAGAATTATTAAATTTATTTCCTTCACCAAAATGTCTCTACTTACCCTTGCAAAATTCCACTTCTGGTATTAGATTATGGTTCATTTAGAAACTTTTGGTTTCAACTCATACTAACTTAAGCAGAAAATGAATTTATTGGAAGGTTCAGAGAATTGAGGGGAGACTGAGGATGATGGTCAGGAAACCCCAACAGTGAACCCCAGAGAGGAGCCGCCTGGTCAGTGGTGGCTGCTGACAGTGCTGTAGCCAGTCCCTGCTTGTTGGCTCTCTGCTCAAGATTCCAGTCTCAAGGAAGGAACATTAGAGAGGTCAGGTGTGGGTCACCTGCCCACCGGTGGCTGGGAGTAGGTAGGGCTCCCCAGAGACTATGCTTGGTGCAGAGGCGAGAACTCCAATAAAAAAAATTAGGGTGTTGTTCGGGAGGAGAAGTGGATGAGAGGGTCCAAATCCAGGCAACTCCCCTTACACCTAGCAGTATTGAGCACATGGCATGGATCAAAATGAGAACCAGTTGGAGAGAGGCCTAGAGGAAATCAAATAGCAGTTAGGTGAATGTCAAGGACGACTGAGTGTTTCCAATCAACACTTGTCCTTGGATGTCATCTTCAGGGACAAATTCTACACTGGATCTGATTTACTGTAGTAAGAGTTAGACTCTTAGGGTAAGGTGACCAGACGTCCCGCTTTTGGCGGGACAGTCCCAATTTTTGGAAAGAATGCACAACAAGCTAGGGAACGGCGAGAGATAGACCAAATTTTTAATCAAGAACCCCCTCCCCTCCGGTCAATGGTGTCCCACTTTACCAATGTTAAAATCTGGTCATTATTTATTTAGGGGTTAAAATGTAACAACACAATTTGGCTTTAATTGATGTTAGTTTTGTTTGTTTATTTTGGATGTTTGTGTCTATGAGGCAAATACAAATGCATTTGGCTGTCAGCCCGTGAGTATATTCTCAGAAGCTAGTGATTCACTCCCTTACTCACTCACTCATTTAACAAATCACTCAATGAATATTTATGAAGCAGTTTTTAGTCCTGGGCAATGCTAGGAGCTAAGGAAATACAAATATGGATGACATGCTCTCTGTCCTCAGAGGCTTAAGATCCATGTGGTGACAGAAGTAATATTAATAGAAATACTTCAGTCTACTTGGAAGGAATGGTTCAATGTGAAGGCTCTGGAGTCAGACAACAATGCATCATTGGGTTTAAATCCTGCCCACATGACCTTCAGCAAGTTATTAAGCTCTCTAAACCTCAGTTTTCTCATCTCTATACTGGGGATAATAATAGTTTCTAATTTAAAGAATTTTTACTGTCCTTAAATTGATTAATAGATTCAATGTAATCTCACTCAAAATCCTAGCTTTTTTTTTTTTCAAACAGAAGTTGACAAGCAGAATAAATCTAAACTGTATATGGAAATACAAAGGGTCAAGAATAGCTAAGATAATCTTGAAGAACAGAGCAGGAACAATCACACTACTGTGTAACTTGTCTTATTGTAAAGTTACAGTAACTAAGACACTGTGTCAGTGTGATATTTTGGCCCAAGGACAGACAAATCAACTAATAGAGTAGAATAGTCTACAAACAGACCAACATGCATAGGTCACTTTATTAATTTATGACAAAGATAATATTGCAGAGCAGTGGGGAAAAGATTTTTTGAGAGGTAACAATATTTGTTCTTTTGTTTATTTCACTTAGCATAATGTCTTCAAGGTTCACCTACCGTATATTTTAGCATTAAGTCAGAATCTCATTCCTTCTTAAGGCTGAATAACATTCCATTGTAGGTATATACCACATTTTGTTTATCCATCCTTCCATTCAAGAATATTTGCATTGTTTCCCTCTTTCGGCTACTGTGAATAATGCTGCTTTGAACTTTAGTGTACAAATATTTGTTCAAGTTCCTTATATTCAGAAATAAAATTGCTCAATTTTATGCTGATTCCTGGTTTAATTTTTTTAGGAACTGCCATCTATTTTCCACAGTGGCCACACCATTTTACATTCCCATCAGCATTGCACAAGGTTTCTAATTTCTCCACATCCTTGCTAACACTTATTTTCTAGTATATATATATATATATTTATATTTATATATCTATGTATATTTCTAGTATATATATATATTTTGACAGAGAGAGAGATACAGAGACAGAGACAACTGAACAGGAGGAACTCCCCAGTTCAACTGCACGGGCTGGGGCCAGGATTCGATCCTCTGTCCCCGGCACTGCAAAGTGAGCACTTAACCCACTGAGCCATCCCGGCTTCCCCTATTGTCTAGTTTTTGTTGGTTTTTGGTTTTGATGATAGCCATCCTAATGGGTGTGACTCAAGTTTTTTTTAATTTACTCTCTGTACTGCTAAATGAATGTCTCACCTTGGCTTATCATGGTCACTGGTCACTATTAATACTATGAAGTTAAAAATTAATATTTAATGGGTACTTGTCATAATAAGAACTGAACTAAGTTCTGTAACTTATGTTATTCAATCCCCACCACAATGTTTTGGTGAACTTTTAATTGAAATATAACATACAGAAAAGTAAACACATTAAGCGTACAGATGGATGAATTTTCACAAAGTGGATACTTAGATCAAAAGAGAAAACATCACCAGTGGTCCTCAGAAATCCCCTTGGTGCCCTCTCCAGTCCTACCCAGCATTCCACTATCTGCCCACTGCCAACAGAAAGAAAAGCTAATATCTTGGCTTTAAACCCATAGATTAGTTTTGCCTGTCTTTGAATTTTATATAAATGGAATCATAGAATATAAAATCTTTTGTGTATTGCTTCTTCTCCTAAGTATAAATATATACTTATTTTTACTTATTATATACTTAGTTTATTGTGGTATAGTCATAATATGGAATACTATTTAGCAATGAGGTTCATTCATGTGTTCACATGTATAATAGTTTATTTGTTCTCATTGCTAAATAGTATTCTGTATTACGACTATACCACAATTTACTTATCCATTCTACTGTTGAGGACATTTTGGTAGTTTCTCATTTTAGGCTCTTCCTAATATAGTTCTGCTCTTAACATTCTTTTGGTAAATATCTTTTGGTGAACATATATGTACACAATTCTATTGAGTATTTATTCAAGAGTGGACTTGCTAAGTCATAGGCTATGCCTATGTTTAACTTTAATGGCTAATTCCAAAGGGATTGATAAATACACATACCCACCACAGAATATGAGTCTTAGAAATTGCAAACATAGGCCCACACTTGGCATGGTTTCTCTTTTTCATTTTGGCCATTTTGGTAAGTGTTATGGTCTGAATGTTTATGTCCCACCAAAGCTCATTTGTTGAAACCTAATCCCCAATGTGAGGGTATTTAGTGGTGGAGACTTTAGGAGGTAATTAGGTCCTGAGGGCAGAGCCCTTATGAATGGGATTAGTGCCCTGATAAAAGTGGCTCCAGAGAGCCTTTCCATTGTGTGAAGGCACAGCTACAAAGCACAACCTGTGAAGCAGAAAGCAGGTCCTCACTAGATACCCAATCTATGCCTAGATTGTGGGACTTCGCAGCCTGCAGAACTGTGACAAGTACATTTCTGTTGTTTATAAGCACTCAGTCCACGGGATTTTGTTCTAGCTGTTTGCAGACAGTGAACGTATAGCTGTATTGCAGTGTGTTTTCAATTTGTATTTCTTTAATGAAGAGTGAAATGAAGCACTATTTTCCTGTATTAGCCATTTGGATATCTTCTTTTGGACAGTGTCTTTTCAAGTCTTTTGCCTATTTTTCTATTGAGTTGCTTTTCTTTCTTATTAAATGTGAACTTTTAAAATATATTCTACAAGTGAGTCCTTCGTATGTTATATACAAGTATCTTTTCTCAAGTGCTTTTGTACCATCTTAATGCTATTGTTTGATGAGCAGAAGTTTTAAAGTTTAATCTAGTCCAGCTTGTTTTATTCTAATGGTTAATACCGTTTGTGTTCTGTTGAAGAATCTGCCATCCTCCAAGGTCATGAAGACATTTTATGTTTTAGTCTAGAATATTTACTAGTTTTTCTTTTACATTTAAATTTATGAGGCATCTGAATAGATTTTTATGTATTGGATAAGGTAGGGATTTGAGATTCACTTTTTCCACATGGATAGCCAATTGAAAATAAACGAGATTGAGAATTTGGCCAAATACCAACTATTTTGTGAAATATTCCCTCAGAATCCTACTTAAAATCAACTAACTAATTAAGTGTTTCTAATTAATTTAATAAACATTTTTAGCACATCTAGTATTTGCTAGTTTAGCTAGATTGGTAAGGGAAGACCTCTCTGAGAGCTGACATTTGAGCTCAGACCTGATTAGTGAGTGGAATTGGGAAGAAAATTCCAGGATTTTTACATGGCAATGTACTCCAACAAGGTAAGGACAAGAAGTGGAAGACAGGAGCCCACCCAGGAAGACAATGACAGGAGGTGCCACTGTGAGAGCAACTGGGTCAGGCTGGAGCAAGTTTGAAAGATGTTTTGAGTATTTCAAGCTTCTATTTGTGCCCCTGCTAATACATTTTCTATAACGTTGCTCAGGTAAACTTGATGAAGTTTTAGATTACCTTCAGTTTAAAGTCCTTTAATAGCTCCCCATAAGTCGCACAACAAAATCCACCTTTCGTGGTGCTATAAAGGCCCTTTGTGATTGACCCCTGCCCATCTCTCCTCACTCTGGAAGGCCACTCAGTCCCTCTGCTCTAATCATTCATCTTTTTACAGATTTCTTAAAGCTCCTTGCCACCTGGGAGCCTTTGTATCTGCTGTTCTCTCTCAGTGAGGAAAACCCTTCTTCCCCTCCTTTCCCTGATAGATTCCTCCTTGTTTTTCAAACCTCATTATCTTAGGGGAAGCTTCCCTGACACCTGTGCTCTCTTCCTGCCCACCACTGGTTGAAGTCCCCATGGCTTTCTCTTACGTTATTCACCTCTAGTACCATTCTATTTAATTTTAAATTTAATTATCTGTTCTCCTCACTACATTGCCATCTCCTTGAGCATAGAGACTGCATTTCCATCATTGTTGAAGTTGCTGTAATGGCTTCTCTGTAGTCAGACTGCTTAGGTTAAAATCTCAGCTGCCATCACTTGCTATGTTATCTTGGGAATGCTGAGTCTCAGCTCCTCACTTGCAAAATGATGGGGTATTTTTGTCTGTGGCACTTGGCACAGAGTGGGCTGGGTAACGTGTGTGGAATGACTCCACACAGGTAGGCAGAGCTCCCAGGGTGGGACCTTCTCAGCAGGGGAGTAGGGATGACTCACTTCAATCAATCTTGATTCCTCCCCCTGCACCCACTCCTCCCAGGAGGAGTGCTCAGCTTCCTCTCTAGGACAATGATGCCTTGAGAGTTTTAAGGAAAATCTGAAAAATGCAGGCTCGTTTCCTTTCCATATTTATTCATATATTGACTGAAGGAATTCAAGATATCTCATAGAGCAAAAATTCCTAAAACATGGCATTGCCTGAGCATTCTTATGAGGCTGTCTAAACATGGTGCTACTTTAGGACCCAGGTAAAATGTAGGACACCCAGTGAAATTTTAGTTTCAGATAAACAAAAAGTACTTCTTTTTAGTACAGTATGTCCCAGGCAATGTTTATTTATGTGAAATTCAAGTTTAACTGGGAATCTTCCCTTTTTATTTGCTAAATCTAGCAACCTTACCTCTGCTTCTAAGTCATTGCAGAGATAGATGCAGCCCCGCTTCAGGGGTAATGTATTGTAATGCGCACCACCTAGTGGTTACATGAACAAGGAGGGACCAACAACCATCTCCAGAACAACTTGACAAAGCATTGTGAGGAGGTTGTAAAGAAACAACTATACTTTGATGTTAAACTTCTTTAAATTTAATTTCTTTAAAAAAAGAAAAAATAAAATAAAATAAAATAAATAAATAAATTTAATGTCTTTGGATGTAGTGTCTGTGATCAGATCAACAGCTTAGAGTCCAGCGAATATCTAAAATTCCTGGTAAGTCATCCAGTGTTTATAAACAGCAATACCTGGCTGAGGCTTTGGGCTCCCCCATTAACGTGTACAGAATGCACAGCTTTGTTCTTGGTTCCTAGAGTTCCCAATGATTGTTTTACAATAAGCGCGTGGCACCCAGCAGTACCTAGCAAGTACAATAAATGTTGGGCTTTTGTGATTTTGTTAAACCCAACTGGGCCTGTGGAGAAACCAAGAAAGCAGGTAGTTCCTATTTACTATTTTACCAAGGTGGGTGGTGTATGGTTAAATGCCAAAGGGAATCTCTCCAATGGGCCTCTGGCTGCACACTGGAACCACCTGGGTGTTTTTAAAAACACCAATGCCGGTGCCTTCCACCTTCCTCCTCCCCCTTTCCCTCTTCCCTCCTTTTCCCCTCCTGTCTTCTTCTTTTTCTGTTTGAGTTTATACATCTACAGGGTGTTACTTCAAAGTACTGCTTTATGCCATGCTGAAGACTTAATAAGAGATGGACAATGAAATCAGAAGGCTTCACTTTAAAGCTTGAGATAGTGTAGGGATAAATTCTCTCGTCCTCAGCCATATCCACTGGGACAGACAGGCTGTTACTTTGTCTGGTTTTATAGACAAGGCTGGAAGGCACAAGAGCTTCCCTGTCTGCAGTTTCTGGGGTCTGATTTGATCACAAATACTCACTGTGAAATGGGACAGGAACTCCAGTTGAAATTTATTTATTTATTTATTTATTTTATTGTTTTTGACAGAGAGAGAGAGAGAGAGAGAGACAGACAGACAGACAGACAGACAGGCAGACAGACAGAGACAGAGAGAGAAGTGAACTGGGGGAACTCCCCAGTTCAGCATATATGGGTCTGCACGGGCCAGGGCCGGGATTCAATCCTTGGACCCCAGGGCTGGAAGATGAGTGCTTAACCCACTGAGCCATCCTGGCTTCCCCTCCAGTTGAAATTTAAACAGGGGTGAATCCAGGATGGCTCAGTGGGTTAAGCACTCATCTTCCAGCCCTGGGGTCCGAGGATCAAATCCCAGACCCGGCCCAGGTGGACCCATATGCTGAACTGGGGTGTGGCCCCCAGGACAGCCCTCACTGGGGTGAGATTCCCGTGCAGAAGGCCCCCTACATGCACCCCCACCCCCACCCCCACCCCCCACCCACCTGTGTGGAACGAAACTATGTTAAAAACTGATGATATGCAACTATGGAGACTGCTCTGGGTCCTCCCCCTTCTCTCTGTCTCTCTGTGTCTGTCAAAATTGATAAAATAAATCTTTAAAAAAATTAAACAGAATAAAAACCTAGAGCTCAATTTGTTCTTTGAATAGGTTTTAAAATAAGCTGTAGGTGAGAGGGGGCTTGGGGGTTAAAATTTATTTTCAAATACCCTCCAAATTGACAAGATGTCTCTATATATCAGTAATTATAATATTAATGAAAAACAATACCTACTGAGGGTCTCTTATTTGCCAGACATGAATCAGGATGCTTCACACACATCATCTTTTTTTTAACTCTCAGAGGGACCCTGGGGCTAGAGACGATATTTCCATGTTATACACAGTTAAACAACCATGGCTCAGATTTTGTATTTCCTGAGATGACAACTGGTAAGCAGCGAGGCTGTTTTTCACACTCAGCTTTGACTGCAAATCCTTTGCTCTCCCTACTCTGCTATTCTGCCAAGGCTACTGTGCCCAGTTCTGCAGACTTCTTTTCTCTCTTAGCTCATGCTTGTGATGCAGAGCTCTCTGCCAAGTCCCTGGTGTGTCAATGACACTCAATTTCCAGCCACACCTCCCAGTATTTGAAAGTCCTTGAAACCATATTTTAAAAAATTAATTTCCTCTTGTCAAAAGCAGCGTTCATTTTTTATAGCACTCCCCTTTGAGTAGCTGAGTCATGTGGGGATCTTGCTGGGGTTTTGGTGATGCCCTTAAAAGCTGAACAGTCATACCTGCGATATATTGTGGGTTTGGCTCCCGACCACCACAATAAAGCCAGTGTTGTAATTGAGTTGTAATGTTTTCTGCTGGTGGAGGGTCTTGCTTTAATGTGTAAAAATATGCAACATCTGTGAAATGCAATAAAAGCAAAGAACAATAAAATGAGGTATGCCAGGACCTACGGCTCTCTGGATGCCCCCTTGGAAGGAGAAACAAGAAAACAACCGACCATTATGAAACTAAGAAGTGGAGATACACCAACCCAGAAACGGTGTTTCACAATCAATTCATTCCTCTGTTTCAAGTTCCCTCATTGCTGAGATGATGTCACCTCCTCTGGGAAACCTTCTAAGACCCACCTCTGCCCAGGACCACGAACTGCCCCCTCCAGGCTCCTGCTACCTCTGCAGGCATCAGTTCTGGTTCTCAAAGCACGGTAGCATAGCAGTGGGCTTGAGGGGGAGGGGTGTATGTCCGCGTCCCTGTCAGCTGTGGGCTCCTGGGCAGAGCAGAACTTCTCTAGAGGTCCAGCTTCCTTTGTGAGTTCGTGGGTGTCCAAGAGGAAGGGGTCCCGGGGCACAAGGAGTGGGCAGTGAGCTGGAAGGAGGTGCCTTCACAGGGCCTTGCTTGAGGACTCAGTATTGCATGGATTCCTCGCTCTGGAGGGCTTTGACAACCTTGATGGTGTCGTGGCATGCTGAATCCTGTTCACATCACAGCCTGGGTTCCTCTGAACAGCCTAGGTTTTCTTGAAGACCTTCAGCTTCCCTTCTGTGACTCCATAGCTGTCACAGGACTTACACCCATTCCTTCCTTCATTGAATACTTGAGAACCTTTAGCATGGCCAGGCACCATGCTGAAGGCCAGGTGCCGGGGATGCAGAGGTCAACAGAACTATCACAGCTCCTGCCCCCGGGGAGCTAATAGACCAAAGGAAAGGCTTACTCACAATCACTTGGCCTGAAATTCTCTCCCCAGGACTCCATGAGCTCCTTGAAGGTACAGATTAGGTTGTATTTATATTTTTACATTTTCATGTTCTTCTCTAGTTTATTATGTAGTTCACACACCATAAAATGTATTCTTTGAAAGTGGACAATTGGGCAGTTTTAGTCTATTCCTGAGACTATGCAGCTATCACCATTATCTCATAGCAGAACATCTCCTCCCCACCCCATAGAGACCCTGTGCCCATTAGCATCACTCACCCTTGCCCACTGCCCCAGTCCTGGGCAACCACTAATCTGTAATACTTTCTATTTTGTGGGTTTGCCTTTTCTCCTAAATGGAATCATGCAGTATGTGGTCTTTTGTGTCTGACTCCTTTCAGTTAGCATACTGTTTTCAAGGTTCATCCACATTGTTGCATGTACCAGTGCTGCATTCCCTTTTATGGTCAACAATATTCCATTGTACCGATAGACCACATTTTGTGTATGCAGTCACAGGTGCTGGATAGTTAGTTAATTTTACTTTTGTATTTTGTACCTCAGTGCCATGCTCCCTCCCTCTTGCCCTCAAGTACTTATTATTCCACACCTAGCATGTAATGGGCACTGTCAGTAAACATCTGACAAAGGTTCCAGTCTCAGAAAATTGAGAGACAACATTTTAAACATTTTTAAATCGTTTTAGACTTACAAAAATATTGCAAGGCTAGTACAGAATTCCTGTATACCTATCACCCAGTTTTCCCAGTTATTAAAATCTTATGTACCATTGGTCACCTGTTCCAACTAAGGAACCAGTATTGCTACATTACTATTAAGACTTGACATTTGGGAAAGCTGGGATGGCTCAGCAGGTAAAGCACTCGCTTTGAAGCCCCAAGGACCGAGGACCGAATCCCGGCCCCGGCCCATGGGGACCCACATGCTGAACAGGGGTGTGCCCCCAGTTCAGTTCTTGCCGGGACCTATGTGGGAGGCTCCCCGCCCAGTTCCTGCCCTGCGCAGCCCTGTGCCCACCTGTGGAGTGAAACTATATGGAAAACTAATGTCAACTATGGAGACTGCTCTGGGCCCTCCCCCGTCTCTCTGTTTCTCTCTGTCAAAAATCAATAAAATAAATCTTAAAAAAAAAAAAAAAAAAAGACTTGACATTTTATTAAGATTTCACTAGTTTTTCCCTAATGGCCTTTTTCTGTCCCGGGATCCCATCCAGGACATACTTAATCATCACATCTCCTCGGGCTCTTAGATTCTGTGACAGGTTTTAGGCTTCCCTTGTTTTTAATGACTTGGAGGAGTCCTGGGCTGGTTTTCTGCTGAATGTCCCTCAGTTGGGATTTGCCTGATGTTTTTCTCATGGTTAGACGGAGGTTAGGGATTTTCGGGGTTGGCCACAGAAGTGAATAAAGACATTTTAAAATTGCTGTGATGAGCCTGGAACTAGGAAGTGAGACCAAATCTACCAAGAATTTTGAGAAAAATCAGAGAAATTTTATTTTTGAGAATGTTAAATGGTAGAAGTGCCATATAGAAGGATTTCCTGTTTTGTTTTATTTTTTCCCTAAAGAGAGTTCTGTGTTGCCTACATTCATGATGGTAAAGGAATGAGCCTTTACACAACTTGACATTTGTTCTTCCTATCTCCATTGGCTCTAGTCTAGAGTGTGACCTTGGGAGAGTCAGGCCCTCTTTCTTGGTCTATAGAAAGTTGAAACATGATCCCCAAGGCCTCAGTCCCACTGTGCCGGCCTGTGCTCTAAGAACTGACCCTAAGTTCCCTCAACATCCAGCAAACTGCAAAGTCAGGCTCCTCCTTCTCCCATGTCAGTCCTAGGCTGTTGTATATTCAGGTGACATAGGCCTCCAAAGCACATGCCCTCCCGATTCCACTTCTAAAACCTCGCAGATACACAACTACAAAGACAAGCCCTAGACCTCCGCCGTGTGGCTCTCCTGTGAGGGGCCCGGCGAGCCTTCTGGAGCAGCAGAGCCCAGGGTGAGACCCCTGTCCTGGCTGTCCCTGCTCCCCTGCTGACACAGCACAAGGGTCAGAGTGACCATCACAGGAAGCTCCACACATCGCACAGTGCCGGAGACTCTTTCACCTCAAGGGGCTGTTTTGGTTCAGCAGCTCCTGTGGCTCGAATAAGTTAATCACTGATGACAAGAGATTAAACTGTAACTGGACAGCAGACAAGATAGTTCAGGCTTCGGTGGGGTGGCACTGAACTGTGGCGTGGGGCGGGGCTCAGAAGACACCTGTGTCTGAGCTTGGTGCAGCGCCTGAGAACTCTGGGCCCACATTGGCACCTCGAGGCCACCCGGTCCAAAGAGAGGGGCAATGTGCTGAGGACTCTCCCTTCTCCACAGCACATTCATTGATCTTAGAAAACCCTGCCTAGGAAACAGCCATGCGCATAGAAAAGACCAATTTAAAAGTCCCGTTAAGCCTCTGGGTAGTGAGCTCATGCTGCAACACATAGAACACATATTGTAGAATTGCACACGTGGAACCTATGTAATTGCACTAAACACTGTCACCCCAATACATGCGATAAAAAATAAACACATACAGACATAATGAAAATCCAGTTAAGATGGAGTGTTGGCCAGCCAACCCAGCTGGGCCCCCCTGACTGTGTGGGAGGTCAGAGAGGTCCTGTGAAGAGGAGGGAGAATCAGAGAGAGAGAAAGATGAAGGATAGAGAGGGACTGGCAGGTCACAGGTCATTCCTACAGCCCGGGGCACCAGCTTGTGCGGCTCCCACTCCGGCCAAGGTGGGGCTCTGAGGATGGCCCCTCCCACCCCACATGCATCCCTCCCAGCCGGAGCCCCCACCCCAATTCTGGGCCCAGAAAAGATGGATGTGAAAGATGATGTGTAGACCCCTCTGGGGCCTGATCTTTATGCTTCAGATGTTGCTTTTACATGTAATAAATGACCCTTTTCTGCCACATGGATGAGCATGGCTGTAGACGTTGGCTGTCGATGCTGCCAATTCGCCAGCTTCAGCAATCTCTTATTTCCAGCCAGGGCTGTTCTAAAGACAAGCCTATTGACCAAGGAAGCCCCTGGCAATACTGCCCTGATGGCACTGGGCTCGGAAGGCTACGTATGAAGCCACAGTCTCATTAGAGACAGAAGATAATGAAGAGCAAGGCACATGGAACCAAAAATAGGAACAAGGCCTGCATTACAAATGGGGGATACAGAGGAACTCCTCTGTGAGTTGTTGAAATGTGGGTTGAATGGTGGGTGACTTATGCTTGATTTTCGATGGTCTGCCTCACTGGTTTTGTTCATACTGTTCCTTTGATCCCGAATGCCCTTGCTTTTCTTCACGTCCCTCACATTTGCCAACCACCAAGACCTGGCTGAGGTGTCATTTCCACCAGAAAGCCTTCCATACAACTTCAGGTTGGACCTGGGGCTCTTTCTGTTTGGTATCTAAGGTTTCTTAGATCGATCACAACCGTATCTGTCGGTTCTCAACCCTGATACATGATTTAGAATCACCTAGGGAACCTTGTTAAAAATAAAAGTCCTAGGTACCCAAATCTCCTAGGGACAGGTTTTGGAAGCTGCGTTTGTCTTAGTGTGTTTTGCATGCCAGGTCAGGGTTGGGTATGTCTTCTCTAGTCTATGTCCCCTAGGCCTGGGCACATAGGTCATGAAGACCAAGTGTCACTGTACCCAAATAGCCTCCTAGGCCTGGCAAGAAGGGAGGCAGAAATGCAAGACCCACGCCCTGTCATTCACACCATTTCCATCCATTCACAGATCCTGCTCCATGTCCCAGAGCCCGTACTGGGGATATCAGAGCAAAACCCAACACAGACTGCCCTCGCACGGCTTATATATAGTCCAGTGGGGGCGATGAAGGCAAATCCCACATTACTGTAGAGTGCAAAGCGAGAACTATAAAGGAAAAACAAAGCTGCTCTGAGAACCTGTAACAAGGACACTGGCGTAGGCTGGGGGGCAGGGAAGGCAGAGCTGAGCCCTAATGAGGGGCCATGAGGGCAGGCAGGGGCCGGGGCTGTGCTGTTTGGGGCACCAGCTGAGAGGCATTGGGTTGTTAACCGCTCCTGACACCCAGGTGGTCTCCAAGGGGAGCCCCTCCTCACACCTGCCCACAGCCCAGCCTTTACTTCTGCTTTTCTGCTATCTGTTCTTGCTGTGAGCCTTTGGGAGATGACGTATGCATAAGCAGAGGACAGACTGGTTTTTTCTTGCTGGGGGCTGCCTGCCGGCACATACAGTGCTTTTTGCTGAATTACAGAAAGGTGCACCTCCCTTTGAAATGACATAACCTTGCACTGGCACATGGCTTGGCTAGTGGAGCACAGGCGGGATTTAAGCCACCCGCCTCCAACCCCCCAGCTCCACCCCACCCCCAATCAGTCGAGCACCCTTGTGCAGTCAACAACTTGAACAACTGTCTGTGGTGGCCCTGCACAGTCTCGAGCAGAACACGCTGGTTTCTTGGCTCTTCCTTATAGCTGGGAGACTCTATATCCTAGAAGGCGATAATTACGTCTTCTATGGGCCTAAATCTGTTTAGACATTTATAGAGGAATTTATATGTATTTTCTGGAGAACTGGGTGTTTTTCTTATCTAAATTGAAAAGGGGATTCTTTTCAATATGATCCAAGAGAGTTCTTTCATGTGGTAATACACACACACTCTGGCTGATAAGCTGTAGACTTGGCAGAAGGTTCAAAGCAGAAATTGTGTTCAGATGAGGCACAGGGCTACTTTTTGATCTAATATGCTTTTTTGGGGCCTCTGAGAGGCAGTAGGCCTCAAAAACCTAGTAAAATGAGACCTTTTTAAAGGAAGTCTGAACTATCTAAAATGGATGGCGGAGTCTGTGTTAGATTTGGGAGCTAGAAGAAGAAGCATTTTCTGATGGATGATAACTCTCATCAGATGCTAGCCAAGCAGGTGTGGCCCTTGCGAGGCACCTCATCCAGATCCTTACTTTTACCAATGGGGAACTGAGGCTCAGCGAGAGAAAGTGGGTCGACCAGCTTAGGTCACACACTGAGTGGCAGAGCCAGGCTGACATCTGACAGGCGCTTTCTTCTGCCTCTGAACCTTGTTCACGGCCAACAGTATCCAGTATGAGGATGCTCTGAGCTGGACGCTGACTGTGTAGAGGGAGGTGAGAAGGGGGCGCGTAGGCCTGGAACACATGGTGTCTCACCGAGACCAGATATGGGAAGCTGCCTTTTCTCCTTAACAGGGCTTGGGGATAAGTGTCATCTACAGGAGACACTAGTAGAGGGGGGACTGGGGAGGGGAGAAAGGGAAGACAGAAGCCCTTGCATCGCCAGTGGAGGACGCTGTAGGATACACAAGCGAACCAGTTTCACAAATGACTGTAGCAATCGGTTTGAGGCAGGCGAGAATTGGGTGTCAAAGTAACTTTCTACCTTGGGTCCCATGTCTTTCCACGCCTGGCATTTGTGAAAACACTTTCACTTGTGAGGAAAAGATGAACTAGTAGGTGCCTGGCCCTCAGTGGGCACTCAGTAAATGGAAGCTTCTCTCAGTAGAGATCCTACTAAGGAAAGGGGCAGAGAAGGAGAACTATAGACGTGTTTTCTCCTTTAATCTCCTCAGCAATGCTTTCTGGAGATATGATTCTCCCCATTTCACAGATGAGGAAACAGAGAAGTGTCCTGCCCAAAGTCATTCAGCTTGATAGCAGTGACACTTGGCTCTTTGCTTCGGTGCCATTCTATCATGCCACGCTGACCTCTCTTAGCGTCTCTTCATTCCTTTCCTTGCCCCCAAGCCCTGCCTTCCTTCCCTCGGGGACACAGAACAGACAAGATCCCAGCACTCACTGCATTTGAGTAGAGGCGTGGCGCCTTGTGCGGAAGCTCTGACTTTGGGGAGCGAGAGTGTTGGTGATCCGAACATTTGAGAATGCTAGAAATGGGAGTCCTTTTTTGAAAGATGCAAGATCAGGGGGACTCTGTGGGACATACCCAGCTTTGTTTTGTACCCCAGGAGCAACTTGTTTTTCACAGACCCAGGCTCCATCCGCATGCCAGGACCCTGTTCCAATTCACACTGAGCGTCAGCACAGGCAGCTCCGGCTGAGTCTGCCCCTGCTTGGTTCCGACGGGGTCCGGGAACCCCTTTCCTTCTCTGACCTGATAACTCTGCTTCTGGTGAAGAGCAGGGACAGCTTCGAACAAAGACCTTCATCTTTCCTTTGTGAAACTGTCCTACAGGTTAGGCAACTGTGAGTTTTTCATCAGAGTTTATTTCTCGGGTGAATTTCAACAAGATCTAACTCTAAACAATAAAATTCAACATTTCCATTCCCTGTGAAGGGTGTAGGTGAATATGGAAAGACAAATTCAAAGGGTGAGCTTTTCTAATTCTGAGGGGTACATGCAGAAGTCCTGACCAGGCTAGGAGTGAGGAGACCTACATTTTGGTCCTGATTCCTTCCTGTTGTCTGTGTGATCTTGGGCAAGTTGCTTAATCTTTCTTGGCCTACATGTTTGCTAAGGACACGTTCAGTGCAAATATTTTGGGGTTATAAACACGGGAAAACTCCTCTCAATAGCATTGTTCCTTTGCAGCACTGAATTTCACAGCCACCGTGGCCAATGGTATCTGGTAGGTTCCATTTTTCTCTCAGTTGGAACAGGGGCAGCTATTTAAAACAAAGATTTGAGTTCTTTCCAACTGTGGTCTTAAATTTGAGGGTTTGTAGGCCGAATAAGCTGTAGAGTCATATGCATTTTTACACTGAAAAACTACCAGTATTTCCTGTTTGCTTAAAATAAAATCCTGGAGGTGAAGTAGCATGTCCAAATTCCACTGAGTTGCAGTCTCAGAACTAGAGAGCTGGACCATGTGTCCAAACTCCTTAGCTTACAGGTGTGGAGGCCCCAAGTCAAGGAAGGAAGAAGCCCAGGACTGCAGAAAGAACATTCGAGATGGAACTGAAGCTAGAACCTGGCCCTCATCCTGCCCGGTCGGCTTGTGTCCTCTCGGTATGAATAGCACCTGATCTGAAGGACAAAGGATTAGAAAAATTCTACCATTATCTTAAGAGCAACTTTAATACATGTAAATACAGGCCCGAAGATTTTTATTTATATTTTCAGTTTAACACGCACCAAACTCCTGCGTGTCTTTAAATACCACCACGACATTGGATTTGCATTTCCTGAAACCACCCCAGTGAGCACCTCTGAAGTAAATTAAAAAGAATGGTCAAGCCTGAACGCACACCGAGGTTGCCATGTGCTCAGCTCAGCAGATTCCGGTCTGACCCCTACCGAGCGTGGACTCTGAACTGGCAACTGACATTCTCTACGCTCAGTGACCATCTCACACAACGAATTCATCTGTGTAATTGTGCTTAGCTGTCCCCAGATTAACTCCATGTTTGCATGAAGATCAAAATGCTTACTCTAAAAAGTTTGGTTTTCTTCCATTTCTGTCTTATCTGGGAGGTATTCATGCTTGGAATTTCCTGGGTTTTCTTTTTTAAATCTCTGGCTGAGATTGAGAATGTGAGAGCAAGCCCAGGGGGTGGAGTGCCTTACCTTTTATTGTTCTCTTTTTGAAACATCAAGTGGCAAGTATTCTTCATTGTTTTGACGTCCTCTTGTCAAAGGCGAGCCAGAACATTGGGACCTTAAAGTGGGTAACAACAGCATTCTTGCTTGCCCCACCCCCTAAATCCTGTGCTAGCTTGAACATGATCTAGAATTCTGTTTCATTAAAAATGTTCTATTGGATTGTAATTTACATACAGTAAAGTGTACACATGGGATGTGTACATCTTGATAAATTTTTATATACACCTATACTTTTGCTTTGCTTGTTCCTTCAGTTATTGTTAGTACCACCTGGCAGTGAAATATCTGTTCTGGGTCTTTCCAAGGACTGTCACATGAGTGGGGTGATGGCTGACATTTGGAGTGCTGGAAGGGTTTTGGCATGATTCAAGTCAAAAGGATTTACTGTGTATTATTCTACTTCCCTTGCACTCTCACCGCAAGTTCTGGAAGAACTATCAGAAGGCACACTGCACTTTTGCTCATAATGAGGATCTGCAGGGGAAAGGGAGGTGTTTGAATGGGGTGGAGTGTTTTCACTTAATCATTACCACTGCTGACATCAATAAAAACCGAGTAATGCATATCGCCTGCATGGGCACCTACCATGAGTGGAGAGGAGGCCAGATTCTCAGGAAGTGCTATGATGAGCAGTGTGGCTTGTGTTTCAGCTTCAGTGTATAATTGTTTTCTGTGGTTGAAGAGTCGAAACTGACCTGGCTATTATTTCAAAACAATGTCAGGAGAGGAGTGGCTGTGTTTTCAGCACCCCAGTGGGTGCCCGCGATACGAGGCCTTGAGAACAAATACATCCTTTCTCAAAATGAGAAGCCAACTATGTATTTACATGCTAATGCTTTATAAGTTGACTTGCAGCTCCTGAGCTTTGGACTGACCCCTAGATTTGTCTCAAAAGGCTCCTTCTGGAGGAAGAAGAGTCCTGAGAAGATCGAGCCCTGGCTCTAACAATTTAAATCAGGCATGTCCAACCTGCGGCCCAGGATGGCTTTGAATGCAGCCTAACACAAATTCTTAAAACATGAGATTTGGGGGCAACTTTTTTTTTTTTTTAGCTCATCAGCTATCATTAGTGTTAGTGTATTTTATGTGTGGCCCCAATTCTTCCAGTGTGGCCCAGGGAAGCCAAAAGGTTGGATACCACTGATTTCAATCAAGCAGAAGCTCCTCATCTACAAGTTGAACCAACCCAGGAAAACACCCTAAATTAACGTGACCAGACGTCCCGCTTTTGGGGGACAGTCCCGATTTTTAACAATTTGTCCCGTGTCCCATGGCGTTTTAAAAAAGTCCCAATTTTTGGAAAGAATGCACGACAAGCTAGGGAATGGCGGGAGATAGACCAAATTTTTAATCAAGAACCCCCTCCCCCCCGGTCAATGATGTCCCGCTTTACCAATGTTAAAATCTGGTCACCTTACCCTAAATACAACTTCTGAGCAACGATGACAATATTATCATTTCAACCTGAATTGGCATCATAACCAGGTGTCAAATTCACTTTGTAAAGTTAAAAAAAAAAGTTTGTTTTTAAGATTTGATTGTTTTTGACAGACAGAGACAGAGATAGAGAGAGACAGAGAGAAGGGGGGAGGGCCCAGAGAAGTCTCCATAGTTGTACATCATCAGTTTTCGACATGGTTTTGTTCCACACAGGTGGGCAGGGACTACACAGGGCTGGGGGCCTCCAGTATGGGAGGCATGCCACCTTGAGCCAGGGGCCGAACCGGGGGGCAAGTACTGAATTGGGGGCCTCCTGCATGGCAAGCACACCCCAGTTCAGCATATGGGTCTCCACGGGCTGGGCCTGGGATTTGATCCTCAGTCCCTTGGGCTGCAATGCCAGAGCTCAACCCTCTGAGCCATCCCACCCCCCATCCCCTGCCCCCGATTACTCACCTAATCATGTTCTTACATACCCTAAACTCTCTCCTTGTCACTTCATCATATGCCTTTGGTAAAACCACAACCCTGGTTCCCTCTAGCACCTGGCCCTCTGTAGCTGAATGAGGGTTGAGAAAAATGCCCAACCTTGCTGGTGGCTCACGCAAGCCTCAGGTGGCTCCCTAGTGCTGCCAGGCACGTGTACTACGAGTATGCACCCCTGGTCAATATATCTCGACATAGCCCACTCAATCAGCATTTGTTGAATGAATGGATTAAATACACAAATTTTAATTAGGGTCCCATGGATGCTCTAGTTCCACTTGTCCATGTTTAAAAGTGAATGTTATCTTAAAAACTTGTTTTGTTTTAATGAGCACTGACTGGCTTTGGACCCAGAAGACTCGTTACCAAGTTCCCGCTTTGCTGCTTACAGTCTGGGTGATACCCTTTCTCTCTGGGACTCGCTTTCTTCTATGAAATGAGGCAGCTGCACCAGGAACACTAGCAGACGGGAGTCTCTCTAGATGTTGGTTGAGTGAGTCACACGAGAGCCCTACCTTCTACTGGAGTTCACAGATCTGTGATTCTTCCTGGAGCCAAGCAAGCCCACAGCTGAGTAGTAATCAGGAGAGAGAAAAGCGAGGTCACATGCAAAGAGAAACATCTCTTCTCTACTGCTTTCTGATCTGACTCCCTGGTCCTGCAGCTAGACATTCCAAAGTAGGCAAAGTTCTCACACTCAGAGCAAACAGTGCCTTGGATTCTGAGCAAACTTCAGATAGAGTGGAGTGGACAGATGATGCTGGATTGGGATTCGGGGACCAGGACTCTGACCCAACTCTGTGATCATCAGTCCCTCCCTCCTCTCAGGCCTCAGTTGCCTCATCTGTCTAATGAGTAAGTTTAAGCTCACTAAGCCCTTACCTGGTTCCACCATTTCCCAACACTGGTGGCATCACTTTGCCATTTTCACTTGCCTGGCCTGTTTCAGATCAGAAGTGACACAGCATCAGCAACTTTATGGTTTCTTGAGTCCCAAAATGTGCTTTGCAAATAAATGATAAAGGCATTAGAGACATTACACCGAAATGCCAAGGTGTTAACCCAAAGAAAGACTTTGGCATTGTAAGAGGACCTGACAGTAGAAACACCTGCCCTTGGGTTTAAAATCAGCTGGGCAAGTGACCACCGGCTGTGGGAGACCCACCGGTGCTAGAAAGACTGTATGGCACTTTCCCCCACTGTGTGCCTGGCAGTGTGAGCTACATGGGCAAATCATTAAAAATAAATCAAAATTTCTAATGAGAAAATTATTTTCAATTATCTTTCAATCTTCTTGACTTCTTTAAAAAGTCTGTTGTTGGGGATGCTGGGATAGCTCAACAGGTTGAGTGCTTGCCTTGCAACTGCGAGGTCCAGGGATCAAATCCCAGCCCGTGCCCCCACTTCTTATTGCACAGAGAGAAAACAGGGCTCCAGTTTCGAAGCTTCACCAGTCTAGAATTTGATAATAGCATTTATTTTGCTTTATTGTATTTATTGTGGCTACAAAATCTATTAATGGGGGAAGCTGGGACGGCTCAGCGGGTTGAGCACTCGCTTTGCAGCCCTGGGGCCAGAGGATCAAATCCCCGCTCCGGCCCAGGAGGACCCACATGCTGAACTGGGGTGTGCCCCCAGTTCAGTTCTTGCCAGGACCTATGCGAGAGGCTCGCGACCAGGTCCTGCCCTGCGCAGCCCCGCGCCCACCTGTGGAGTGAAACTATATGGAAAATGAATGTCAACTATGGAGACTGCTCTGGGCCCTCCCCCGTCTCTCCGTCTCTCTCTGTCTCTTTCTCTCTCTGTCAAAAAACAATAAAAATAAATCTTAAAAAACAAATCTATTAATGGAAAGTGGTATTATTCTTTCCAATTAGAATAATTAAAATTTTATGTTAAAACACATATATTTAAGTTAAAAAATAATGAATTAATTTCTATAAAAACATTAAGTAATAGTGTATGTTCTAATCCAGATGTGACAACATAGAGCAGACGGTTCCTGGGGTTTGGGAGACAGTGGCGGGTGGCATTCCCTAACACAAGCTGGCACTGTTTGGATCAGGGAGGTTTCTCTGGGCAGAACAGTTCTTGTAATGCCATTAGATCTCCTGGATCCTGACACCTCTGAGTAACTCAGCTTGGGGTTCTTTTTTTTTTTTAATGTTTATCTTTTCTTTAATAAACTTTTTTTTTTAATTTTTATTTTATTTTTGACAGAAAGAGAGAGAGATACAGAGACAGAGACAGAGAGAGAACTGAACTGTGGAAACTCCCCAGTTCAGCATGTGGGTGAGCCTGGGCTGGAGCCGGGATTCGATCCTCAGTCCTCGGGGCTTCAAAGCGAGCGCTTAACCCACTGAGCCATCCCAGCTTTCCCTGTTTATCTTTTCTTAATCACCGTTGGGAGTACAGAAAAACACATGGAATAATAGGAGAAAATATAGAAAAATATATGAAGCAGAATGAAAAGTGACTCCTTGCTTCTCTATTCAGAAATGAATTTAGGAACAGGCTGGGGCTAGGATTCAATCCCTGGTAAATTTTTCTTCCTCAGTGTACCCACATAGCTTTTATTATAACACATATATGTTATTTTTATATTCTATTTTATTTTCTTAACATTCTAGCTTAAGCATGTCCCTGCACCATTCAAAACTCTTTAAAAACATTAGTTTTAATGGCTGTAAGGTATTTAACATACAAGGTCTGACAATAAAGTTTACGAACTTGCCATGGTGCGTTTTCGTTGGCAGCACTGTACAAACAACTCGGTAAGGTTTCATAACCTTGGTATATCAGTGTCTCACGGCTGTGTTTGTGTCAGAATGTGGCAGTGTCTTGCTGAATGGCATTCATTATTGTTGTTGCATGTTTTGTGTGCCATCGCAAGAATGTCAGAGCTTAAATCAGAACAACGAACAAACATTAAATTCCTTGTTAAATTTGGCAAGAGTGGAAGTGAAATCAGAGACATGTTAGTCCAAGTTTATGGGGATCATGCCATGAAGAAAATGGCAATGTACAAATGGATTAAATGTTTCTCTGAGGGAAGAGAATGTCACCGATGAACAGAGGTCAGGGCAACCAGTAGTAAGCAGAACTGACAAAAACATTGCAAAAATTTGTGGAATTGTGAGTCAAAATCTGCTGACTGTGAGAAGCATAGCAGCCCAAGTAAACATCGATAGAGAAACAGGAAAATCTTCATTGAAAATCATGGGATAAGAAAGGTGTGTGCAAAAAATGGTCCCAAAGGAGCTCACTGATGAACAAAAGCAAAGGAGAGTTGAACTTGCCAAGACCTTTTGGAGAGGCAAGATGAGGTTTGGGGCCATGTTATCACTGGTGATGAAACAGGGGTGTACCAACACGACCCTGAAACAAAGTGTCCAAGTGCACAAGGGAAGTCAGCCAATTCTCCATGATCAATAAAGTTCCACCAGTCCAAATCAAGAGTCAAAACAATGTTGCTAACCTTTTTTAATATCAGAGGACTTGTTCATTATGAATTTGTACCAACTGGACAAACAATCGACCGATTTGACAATTTGGAAATACTGAAAAGGCTGCATGAAAAAGTTAGATGAAAACAACCTGAACTTTTCACCAACAACTCATGGCTCTTGCATCATGACAATGCACCAGCTCACACGGCACTGTCTGTGAGGGAGTTTTTAGCCAGTAAACAAATAACTGTATAGGAACACTCTCTCTTACTTACCTGCTCTGGCCCCCAATGACTTTTTTCTTTACCTAAAGATAAAGGAAATGTTAAAAGGAATTCATTTTGATGACATTCAGGACATCAAGGGTAATACGACAATGGCTCTGATGACCATTCCAGAAAAAGAGTTCCAACGTTGCTTTGAAGGGTGGACTAGATACTGGCGTCAGTGCAGAGCTTCCCAAGGGGAACACTTCAAAGGTGACTATATAATGATAGTCAGCAATGAGGCATGTAGCACTTTTTCTAGGATGAGTTCTGGAAATTAATTGTCAGACCTTGTACTGGCTTCAGAGGTGTGGAAGAGATGGACCCTGTTAACACATTAGCAGAATATCCAAAGCACTGCCATTCCATGCATTCTACAAAGATTCATGTGCAGGTACTGGGCATATATTAGTGAACCACCAGACCCAAATCCCATACCTTGCAACCTGGTCCTTTTGGTGGGGAAGAGAGACCATAAACCAGATAAATAAGTAAAATGTTAGATAGTGACAAACAATAAGGGGGAAAAGTGGAACATAGTCAAGGTGGGGGATAGAATGTTGGGGGTTCACATTTTGGATAGGGGTGGCCAGGAAGGCCTTACTGAGAAGAGACTTTTAAACAGCTGTTGACCAGAGAAGTTTTTTGTTTTTTTTTCTTTCCAACTTACAGATGAATAAAGTCAGGCTCAGAGAAGCCAAGTAATTTTTTCTAGGTCACTCAGCCAGAATATGGAAGAGCCAGAGTTAGAACTCATTTCTGACGCACTCTCTTTCTATGACAGACAGTCAGGCCAAGCACCATTCAACCTACTTTATAGGAAAGAAAACAGAGGCCCAGAGAGCCTTGGAGACCTGCAGAGCTGGGACTGGAATTAATGTCACCTAATGCCTATTCCAGTTTCCCTTCCTCTTCAGTATAACGTGTGCAGGCTCTGTTCTCTGTACCCTGCGAGGGTACAAAAAGAAATGAGACTCAGGGGCTTGTCAAGCATGCCCACACACATGAAATTACAGAAGCTGACTTAACAAGAAGGGACAGTGACTAAATCACTTGGTTATTTACCATCCTTGCACTGCTTTGCTACCTTGGACAGCTGGGCGGAGACTGACAGCCTTCTAACCCCTTGCCAGTCAAAGAATGGGCCGGAGACACAACACGGGCTTCACCTGGCGGCTCGTTGGAGGAGCAGAAACTTGGCCCCACCCCAGACCTACTGGATTCGAGTTTGTGGTGTAACGGGGTCCCTGGACATCCTGTGCATGCTGACGTTTGAGAAGCACTCTGCTGATCACTTCCTTTCTTTTTTTTAATTGGTTTTGACAGAGAGAGAAACAGAGGGAGACAGAGAGAAGGGGGAGGGCCCAGAGCAGTCTCCATAGTTGACAGCATTAGTTTTCCACATAGTTTCACTCCACAGGTGGGCACGGGGCTGCGCAGGGCAGGAACTGGGCCGGGAGCCTCCTGCGTAGGCCCCGGCAAGAACTGAAATGGGAGCTACACCCCAGCTCAGCATATGGGTCCACCTGGGTCGGGGCCAGGATTCGATCCATGGGCTCCAGGGCTGCAAAGCGAGTGTTTAACCCGCTGAGCCATCCCGGCTTCCCTGACCGCCTCCTTTCTAAGCCACATCCCAGGGTGGAACTGATGGCTCTACCACCCTGCAATTAGGCGAGGCTGTGCCCACAGAGCATTCGGCCAGCCAGGGAGCTGTGGGTGGGCCGGGCCAGTCAGAACTGCAGGGCCACCTGCAAGCTTTACCCAGTGGTGGCAGCTCCTGCAGAGTCCTGTGGGGTCAGGTATGGGTGGTGATGTTTCTGTTTCCCTCCCCACCTCCCTGAGAAGAAGGGATCTGCAGGAGTAAACACAGCCTTCAAGTCTTGATAATCCTGACATATAGAGGCTTTTGCAAGGTTCAGTCTACTTAGTAATTGCTTACTGACCACCTGCCATGTGCTGGGGATAGGAAGGTGAGTACAATGCCCTATTGTCTTCTTGGGAAGGGTCACATTCTTTCATGTGTATGTGTACTTGTACAGGGGTGAGATCTGGGGAGAGACCTGCAGTGAGAGAGCTGTCCCAGGTCCGGGTGCCACGTGGGCCTTGAGGCACAAGGTACAGGACAGGTTAAGGAAGACTTCCTGGAGGAGGTGGGTCCTGAGCTATCAAGGAGGCTGAGAAATGCCCTGTGTAGTGATGCCCCTTACACACACACGCGCGCACACACACACACACGTGCGTACACACTGCAGTTTGCTTGGGGAAACAGAAGAGTAATCACTTCTTTGCAGAACCTCAGAAATAAGCACAAAGAAGTTCATGATTTATTACATTATAAAAATTCAGATAAAATTAAAGGTCTGGCTTTCATGAAGATCTGGATTTGGTTTCTAGACTTTTATAAATGTATCAGGAAGTATTTCATGATCACACTCAGATGCCTCCTGGGATGTGATTTAGTCTTGATGTTTGTTACCACATAATGAATATAACTTGATGGAAACTTTTAGGGAAATAAAACTCTCCCTAATGGCCCCCAGATTGTACTGTATTTATTGACACCAGCTAACTCTTCTTGGGGGTCTCTGTGCCTGACGTGGGGAGGTGTGTTTCTGCCTTGCAAGTAGAAGAAAACACAGCGGTCTTCAAACTGAAGATCAAGACATATTTGAGATAAATCTTTAACCTTTTTACCAAGCCAAAGTTCTCATTTTTTGTTCTTATTTCAGTGCCAATAGAATAAATGCAAAACTGCCCACCATGGGGAAGCTGGGATGGCTCAGTGGGTTAAGCGCTCGCTTTGCAGCCCAGGGACCAAGGATCGAATCCCGGCCCCAGCCCGTTCGGACCCATATGCTGAGCTGGGGAGTGCCCCCAGTTCAGTTCTCACCGGGGTGAGACCCCGGCCCAGTTCCTGCCCTGTGCAGCCCCGCCCACCTGTGGAATGAAACTATGTGGAAAAAGCAATGATGTGCAACTATGGAGACTGCTCTGGGCCCTCCCACTTCTCTCTGCCTTTGTATCTCTCTCTCACTCTCTCTGTCAAAACTGACAAAAATAAATCTTTTAAAAAAAAAAAAGTGCCCACCACGTTATGTGAGTACCTTCCTTTCTGTTGGCTGCATCCTACCAGTCCTGTGCTCTCCTCTGGGACTCCTTTCCACTAAGACAAGCTCCGTGTTCCCAGTAAACAGCTCGTCTCTGCACCCCGGGCCCCTCCCAAGCCTGGTCCAAGCAGATACCTCTGCCAGGCATGTGTCACTGTCCTACTTCACCTCCACACTGGCTGACAAAGTCTTCAATGCGGAGCTCAAGTCTTTCCTCCTAGAAGCTTCCAGAAGTCATCACTGGGCTTTGGTATTCAATAGCTTGTGCTCAAACCCCAGCTGTCACCAACAGGGCGATCCTATGTCACTTTGCCTTTTCGAGCCTTAGTTTTTTAATCTGTAAGAAAAGGAAAGAAGGGGAGGATAATATTCAGGTTTGGTTTTTTTTAAGATTTATTTTTGTTGTTTTTGACAGAGAGAGACAGAGAGAAGGGGGAGGGCCCAGAGCAGTCTCTGTAGTTGGACATCATCAGTTTACAACCTGGTTTCATTCCACACAGGTGGGTGGGGGCTGCACCAGGCCAGAACTGGGCCTGCATGAGAGGCACGTCCCCACGAGCTGGAGGCCTTGTACATGAGAAGCACGCCTGGGCCAGAACCAAACTGGGAGCACACCCCAGTTCAGCAAATGGGTCCACATGGCCGTGGCCGGGGCCGGGATTCGATCCTTGGACCCCAGGGCTGCAAGATGAGCGCTCAGCCCAGTGAGCCATCCAGCTTTTCCTTGTTTTGTTTTTTAAAGTTTAAATGAGACAATATGAGTGAAACTGCCTGTATATAGGAGGTAGTAAAAACCAATGTTTCAATTACTGATGAAATTTTCCTCCCAGAAAGGTTGGACTGGCTCTCCATTTCCTACATACAGTTCTAGAGCTTGAATAAGAGGTTTCTACATTTGTGGAGTCAGAAGCTCATTTTACTCATGTTGGTATCTGCCCTGATACCTTTAGCATAATACTGCTCAAAAAAAATCAAACTATATTAAACAGACCCCTTGGGTATGGCTCAGTTATTTTTCTGTGACATTCATTCCAATGGCCTCTGGCTTGGAAGCTGGCAAAGCCACCAGGTTTTTCTGGGTGCTCCAGTCTGACTGCTCAACAGACCTCTCAACATGCAGTCTCACAGACATCCTGAACTCCCGGTGCACACTCCCCTATAGCCTAGAGCAGTGCTTCTCAACAGCTTGCTTCTGCTCCCCGGCGGGTGTTTAGCAGTGTCTGTCTATACTTTTGGTTATCACACTGGAGTGGACAAGGCCCTCCTGGCATCTTGTAGGTAGAGGTCAGGGATGCTGCTACATCTTCCCTATGCATAGGACAGTCTGCATCACAAGGCATTCTCCTGCTTTAGATGTCAGTGGGCTGAGAAACTATGAGGAGAACTAGAGGGAGGTGAGGTCACAACCCTCCTGAGGCTCCTGTCTTTCTTGTGTAAAATCCACAGTCCGCCAGGGGGAACAGGCCCTGTTCTCGCTCTCCCTGCCTTCTCCTCACTCTCACCTCCCCTTGCTGTTCCCCCTACACACCAGGCACACCCGCTCTGGGAGCTTCGAGTGCTTCCATCCACCTGCCTGGACTGCTTCTCTTGGACGTCCCCATCCTGGAGGTTCACCCTTTATCACTTTCAAGTTTTTGCTCAAATGTCTCCTTCATGGTGAGGCCTTCCTGACCGCTGCATCTAGAGCTGCAGTCTGGGCTCAGCATTCTCTGCCCTCCCTTCTTGCTGTATGTTTCTCCACTGCAGTGATCCCCTTACACACTCGCTTATTTATTGTATTATTTTTTCTTCCCAGTAGAATATAAAATCCATGGGAAAGGGATGTTTGTTTTGCTCATTGATATATCGCACTGCCTAGCGCTCAAAATATATTTGCTGAATGAGTGACTAAGTCAATGTCACACTGTCCCCAAGCCGCTCCTCTTCCTGTGTTTTTCTGCCTGATTCATGAAACCACCAGATAGCTGACACCCAAGTCAGAAAACTGAGGATTGTTCTGGAGCCTTCCTTTCCTCTCTCTTTCACAGCATTATTGACATATAATCCACATACCTAACAATCTCTCCACTTACAGTGTACAGTGCAATGGCTTTTAGTATATCCAGTTGTGCACTCAGTTTTTAGAACATTTTCATTATCCCTCAAAAGACCTCACACCCCCTAGCCGTCAACGTCCAGTCACTCCGTCCCCCAGTCCAAGGCCACCGCGATGCTACTTACTGTCTCGGTAGGTTTGCCTCTTCTGGATGTTTCACTTAAAAGAATCAAACAATATGTTGTCTTTTACGACTGACTTTCACTTAGCATAATGTTTGCAAGTTCATTCAAGTTGTAGCATGAACCAGTACCTCGTTTCTTTTTATCATATTTGATCTATGTAATCTTTCTGTTTATTTTATTTTTATTTTTTTAATCGTTAAATTTATTGGGGTGACATCCGTTGGTAACAATTACCTAGGTTCCAGGTGTACAATTCTACATGACATTGTCTATATGTTGTATTATGTGCTCACCACCCAGTCAGCTCTTTCCATCACCATATATTCGATGCCCCCTCCCTACTTCTCCCTTCCTCTCCCATCCCCTCCCCCTTACCCTCACGTGACCACTACATTGTTGACTGTGTCCATGAGTACTTGTTTCTTTCTTACTCTCAGTTTTCTATTCCACCTATAAGTGAAGTCATGTGTGTCTTGACCTTTTCAGTCTGACTTATTTCACTTCATATGATGAGCTCAAGGTCCATCCATGTTGTCACCAATGGCTGTATTTCATCTTTTCTTATCGCCTAGTAGTATCATTTCTTTTTTTATTGAATATAACTCTATTGTATAGATTTGGGTTAGTTCCACTTTTGGGCTCTCATGAGTATGAGCATTTGTGGACAAGCTTTTGTGTGGACATGTTTTCATTTCTCTTGGGTATACATCTGAGTAGCTGGGCCATATGGTAACTATATGTGTAACGCTTTGAGGGGCTGCCAGACTGTCTTCTCCCTCTTCTCTCTAAAGACTCGTGTCTACTGACCACCACCAGCTGTGGTTCTCCCTCCTGAATGTGTGCCCTCGTCCAGCTCCAGACGTGGCCTGGCCACTCTCACATGGACGGCACAAGGCCTCCTGACTGGGCTCCCTCTCAGGCGGGTCACCCTCAGCTGCACCTCAGAGTCACAGGGGGAAGGAGTGGTAACATCCCAATGCCCAGGTCACTTAGAGCAGCCGCTCCAGAGCAGGGGCCTGGGCATGGGCCTTTCTGAAGCTTCCCAGGTGATGCAAACGGGCAGCCAAGTGTGAGAACACCTGCGCCTCCTTCCCGCTAATCCACGCGACACCCCGTCACCCGAGTGCTTTCTCTGAAGCAAATCTGATGGTGTTGCCCTTCGTCTACCTAAAACCCCTGTCTTCCTCCCTGCAGCCCACAGTGAAATCCCAGCTCCGTCCATCTGCCTTCTGGTCTTGCTTCCTGTCCCGCCCTGACTCACGAGGCTGCTCACCACACCTCTGTGTCTCTTCCCGAGTGCTTTCCCCACCTTCTCATCCTCCTCTGGGAAGTCTTCCCTGACTGCTCTCCCTGTGGGGCTGACCGGACCCCTGCCCCACATGCACTATAACACTGTGCTCATGGGCCTCTCATCTGTGAGCTCCTCAAGGCCAGGGCCAGGGTGTTACTAATTCATTTTTGTGGGTTCAACATGTAGCTGCCTGACACATAGGTGGCCTTTGCATGTTTTGGGGGGAAGGGTGATGAATGAACGTGAGGAGTAAAAGCCCACTTACTGGTCTACGTATGTGGGGACCACGTAGACAATCCTACCAGCCACCCAGCTATACTGTCCTGAGTCCCAACAATAATCCCAGGGCAGCCACTGGCCCTGCTCCCCACCCCTTCTGGAGCAGTGAGTTCCACACACACTTCCACGCCATGGTGACATCAACCCACACTTCCCCTTCGCACGTCTTACTTGCTTCATTTCTCTAGCCATGGCCCCAGTGCCAGCAGGTGCTGGCAGAAAATTGGGGACCAGGTGCAACAGTCCTTGTGCAACTATAGGCAAGTGCACCAACCCAGAGATAATTCATATAAATCCATGTTCAAAGGGCCCAAGTGGGGTGACATCCTTTGTCCCCTTTTCAGCCATAAATCTCCAGGCTTAGAAAGGTAAGTGCCTTCCTTTTTTAAAAGCTGTAACGAGCACAGAGCAGCAACAGTGGCAAAGGGCATGCACTGCAAATTGTCTCTCTGAGCAGGAACCAGACTACACATCCTCTGCCTGCTGAGACCCCGTTCCCATGGGCTGCGCTGTCTCTGGGGGTACCTGTTGGAGATTTCAATGCTCGACTGCTTGTGCTGGGGGCTTCCACAGAACATTGGCCCTGTGAGTAGCTGGGCCCCTTTCTGCTGCTCTGCCCATGCTGGTGCCACGGAACCCCCTATGAACTAGAGGAGCATTGTAAAGGGAGTCCCTCTGCTGTTAGCTGGGTGACTGTGGTCGACTCACTCCCTGTCTAGGGCTCCTGGTTTCCCTGGAGGCAAAGGGGCAGGTGACCCTGCAGGCTGCTGTCAGCCCCAATGTCACAGCTCGTCTCCCTGAGAGAAAGGCTGGGTGAAGGTCTCCCCCTCAGGCCCTGAGTTATCAGGAAAACCATAGCTGGGAAGACCACAGCCAAACATAGCAACAAATAACAAATGTGAAAGTAAGTCCTCTTTGAACCATATACCGGTAATTTCACTCATACGTGGGATATAAAGCTGAAAGCAACAAAGAAACAAGACAAGCAAAAACACAGACACAGACAATAGCTCAATGGTTACCAGAGGTGAAGGGGGTTGGGGGGTAGAAGAGGGTGGAGGGGGTCACACTTATGAAGTTGACTTTGGGTGGTGAATCCACAATGCAATATGTAGACGGTGTATTATAGAATTGTACACTTGAAACCTATGCACTTTTATTAACAAATGCCACCCCAATAAATTCAATAAGATTGAAATAAATAGAAAAGAACCCCTCTTTGCATTTTCCTTTCTCCTATAGCTGGCCTCAACATACTCATGGCAAATAACCATGTGGAGAAAACAGCCCTGGACGTAGGAGCCCAAGACCTGAATTCATGTCCTGCTCTGCCCCTGACCAGCAGTATCATCTGGGACAAGTCATTTTTTCCCTTGTCAGCCTCAGTTTGCTCCTCTGTACAACAGGGATGTTTAGTATCTCCGCAGCTCATTCAGCAGACATCTTGCTAAAAGCCAGCTGCAGGCCTGGCCGGGCTCTAGGTGGGGGAGATAGGAAGGCGAATAAGGCACGTGCTAACTCTCAAGGAGTTCAAAGGCTAGTAGAAAGACCATCCAGTAAACAGGCGACTGTAACAAGTGCGGTCAGTGGTAGAAGGATCATAGTGAAAATAATGATAATAGCTACGTCTGATTAGTTCTTGGCACCCTGCAAGGGTTTCATCCATTCGTTCATTTCTGTAACGACACTGTGAGTTGAGCACCACAAATAGCCCCATTTTATAGATGTCCAGGGTAGCGTCCCAGGGGAAATGGTGTGTATGTCTATCGAGACCTGACGTATGTGCAGGGGGTTGTCAGACAAGGCCTGAGGGGCAGGGGGAGTGGATGCCGGGACAAAGGCGTGTGCATGCATGAGCCTAGAAGGCTGGGGCCCATGTGGGAGCTGGAGCCGAGAGGAGGCTGGGAGATGACAGAGGTGGCGGAGCAGCCCGGAGGGTCCTGTTAGCCATGTGAAGGGGTGAATGAGGAGCCACGGAGAAGCCGGTGGGTGGCTGGCAGCAGTTTGGAGAATGAGCTGAGCTGGGTGAGAAAGGAGATAGGAGACCTACAGATCTGTAGTGCCCGGAGTGCCCTCTTACAGACTGTTGTCATAGTTTGAGGAAGACGTGAGCCTGGGCTGAGGGACTGGAGATAAGAGGGGACTGATGGCCAAAGCTGGCAACTGTGGGTCCCGTGGGATGGCGGCCCTCAAAGGCAATGCGATCGTGTATTCAGGTGCCTCCTGAGCAGGTGGCCCTGAAGGTCATCCGGCCGGTATTCTAGTGTCAGCCCAGGTGCCTCAGTCTCATTGTCAGAGTGACTGCCGACCCACCCACCATGGCAGCTGCCAACACCCTGGGAGTGACCGAGAGGGAGGGCCAAGGGGCCAGGCTAACCGGGCCGGCAAGGACGCCTAAGAAACAAGATGGCCCGGGGCCAGACCCGAGAAGGAAGTTCTGTGGCTTTCTAGAAAAAATACTTTTTTTTTTTTTTTAAAGATTTATTTTTATTGTTTTTGACAGAGAGAGAGAGAGAGAGATACAGAGACAGAGAGAAGGGGGAGGGCCCAGAACAGTCTCCATAGTTGCACATCATTGGTTTTTCCACATAGTTTCATTCCACAGGTGGGCGCAGGCTGCACAGGGCAGGAACTGGGCCGGGGTCTCACCCCGGTGAGAACTGAACTGGGGGCACTCCCCAGCTCAGCATATGGGTCCGAACGGGCTGGGGCCGGGATTCGATCCTCTGTCCCCGGGGCTGCAAAGTGAGCGCTTAACCCACTGAGCCATCCCGGCTTCCCACAGAAAAAATACTTTATGGACACTTGTTAAATAGGGAAAAAAACCTACTTTCTTTCTCTTGCAGCTTATATTTGTTCATTTCCTCTTGAATAGAAAGTGTTTGTTTTAAATGTCAATACTACACATTCAGTAACAATTAGCTGTATCTCAGATTCCCAAGCAAAGCTGGAGTCAAGCGCTGTCTATCAAGGAACCTGTTTCGTCTGGTTGGTCATCTGGCTATTGAATTTTCTGTTATTATATAAAGCTGAATAAAGACGTTTGGAACTAGCACGAGAGCAGTGGGATGAATGAATAGGAAGCCCACACGGTCCTGCAGGAATATAAGACTGTAGTGTCTGAGCAAGAAGACATGTCCGCCCCGAGGGAAGGGTGGTTTGGTGACACAATAGGTGAACTGCTTGGAAAGACGGTTACATCTCTGCCTCAAATCACACATTCAAATAAAATTCTAACATCTTTTAAAGAGTTGCATATATATCAACAGACAGGGGATGTCAGCTCGGCAGTTGAGCGCTTGCCTCACAATCGTGAGGTCCGGGATTTGATTCCTGGTCTGGCCTGTGCAAACTCATGTACTGAAATGCAGCACAGCATGTATGGTGGTGAAGCTGCTGGCCTCCCAGGCAGGAGGCCCCCAGTTCAGTCCCTGCCCCACACAGCCCCACATCCACCTGTGTGGAATGAAACCAGGTCACAACTAATGATGTACAACTATGGAGACAGCTCTGGACCCTCTCCCTTCTCTCTCTCTCCTCTTCTCTCAAACAATAAAATGAATCTTTACATAAATAAACAATTGAAAACCAATGTTCAACAATGGAGAATTGGTTAAATTATGGTATATTGATACCATGGACTATTATCAAGTTATTCAAGTCATGTTTTAGAAGATTATTTAGTGCTCATGATATAAGATTAAGTTAACAGCAGGCACAAAAAATGTATATAGGTTATGATCACCACTTTGAAGATGAATTTCTCACAATTATATATAGAAGAGTATTCATGTGAGCACACACATGCACACACACACATATCTGGAGTATGTTTGAGTCCATACATAGAGTGTATTTTCATATTCACATGTACATGGATCATAAAAAGTCTGAAATGAAATTTATCAAAATGATAGTAGAGATTATCTCAAGCCACTTTTACTTACACATACTTATTGGTTTTTTCCCCCCCAAAGTTCTACAATGAAGATTCATTACTTTTATAATATGGAAAACCAATTAATGTTATTCAGAAAATTAATCTGACAGCTATGCTGGCTCTAACATTAAAATAATTTGAACACTTTCGTGAACAAACGGGAAAATAGATGTGGGGAGCATATACCCCGGCAAGACCGGAATCCAGTCGCCTGAGTAGCTCCGCTCTTTCCTAATGCCTGGCCACGAGTGACCACAGCTGACCATAAACTTCTGGCACCTGACACATGGGCAGGCTGCACTTCCCTGGATGGGAACCCTGCTGGCCCAGGGTTGGGAACCACCCTGTGTTCCACAAGACAGTGCAGGGCAGCCCTGCTGAGTGTCTTTCCCTTTCCAGGAGAAAAAATTAAATTCGGGGTATTTTCTTTATTAAAATGTTTCTCCTATAAAATTTTCTCAAACATTCGATGCCTGGATCTATATTAGAATCTAGTATGACACTGATTTAGTCCTGATTATATAGTCAACTATCTTAAGTTGATTACAGCCCCATTTCAGTATGCACTGGTTCTCAAGAGGATGAAGACTACAATAGCCTGGGTCTCTGTTTTGCACAAGTTCTCCAGGTGATTCTGAAACACACCAGCCTGAGACCCACTGTAGTTGCCTGTTCTGAAGTAGTGGGTCTCAAACGTCGCTGTCATTACAATCACTTGTGTGGATTGAATTTCAAAGTCCGACTGGCAAGACCACACCCTAAACCACTAAACTCGGGTTCTATATTTTTTAAAGCTTCCCTGGCAATTCCAATGTGCAGCCAGGTTGGAGAATGTTATCATGAATGCAAAACCTGATAACCAGGTGCTGCTGCTCCTGACACAGATTTGGTAACTGGCCTGAGTCTGAATGATTTGGTGTTCTCTGTCTCCATCTGCTGGCCATTGTGATCCATTGCTACAAGTTACACAGGGGAAGCCGGGATGGCTCAGTGGGTTAAGCGCTCACTTTGCAGTGCAGGGGACCAAGGATCGAATCCCGGCCCCGGCCCCGGCCAGTGCGGACCTGTATGCTGAACTGGGGAGTGCCCCCAGTTCAGTTCTCTCTCTGTCTCTGTATCTCTTTCTCACTCTGTCAAAAACAATAAAAAAAAAAAAAAGTTACTTACACAATTTGGATACCCAAGACAGGAGGCTTCTTGTGCTTCTCAGAATGTTGGCCAAAAGAACCAGAGAACCAGAAAGAGTTGAAATGTGTAAGTAATAAAATAACCACAAGACACATGCTTGTATTTCATAGGATGGTATAAAAGTTATAAATGCATTAGGATAATGTAGCTAGGATCTTTTCTATGTTTGGTAAATAAAAAGCTGCCAATAAATGTTAGTTGCTACCATATAGTTAGGCAGAAGATAAGCCCTATCTTTTGAGTACCAGGGGGTCATTCTGAATGAATGGCTTTAATCCATTTAAAAATATATTTAGTGCTACTGTACCTGGCACATTGTTGGCTATGGGTACCCAACGGGAAACCCACCACCACAATCAGGATTCCAAACACTTTCATAATCTCCCCAAAACAAGTCTCTCATGCTTCCCTGTGGTCAATTCTACCCCTCACCTTAATTCCTGTCAACCACCGATTTGTTTTTCGCTCCTATAGTTTTGCCTTTACCATAATGTAAGGAATATATAATGTAAATTATATAATGTAACATAATGTTACATAATGTAAAAGGAATCATACAGTATGGAAGCATTTGAAAGTTCTTTCTTTCATTTAGCCTAACTTCTTCCTTTTGCTTGCTTTAGGTGTATCTTGTGCATCTGACTGAGTTGCTGAAGCAAGGACAGTATTCGCCCATGGCTATGGAAGAACAAGTGGCTGTTTCTTCTACTGATGTAAGGGGATATCTTGATAAACTGGAGTCCAGCAAGATCACAAAATTTGAGAATGCTTTCTTGTTTCATGTTATTAGCCAACACCTGTTGGGCAATATCAGAGCGGACGGAAAGATGTTGGAACAGTCAGATGCAAAACTGAGATTGTAAAAACTTCTTGGCTGGATTTGAAGCTTAAACTCCCATAGACTCACACCAAATACCAGTTTGGTTTTGTCATAGTTTCTTTTAGTAGTCAGTTCCATTTGTAAAAGGATTGCTCTCATACTCAAGATGGACAAAAATCACATTAAAAGTAGAGGTTAAAAAAAAGTCTGGGGATGCCAGGATAGCTCAACAGAATGAGCACTTGCCTTGTAACCACAAGGTCCGGGAATAGAATCCCAGCCCCAGCCCGTGCAAACCCATATGCTGAACTGCCACCAGCTGGTAACCACCAGGATGACTTGGCAGTGAAGGTTCTCTCCTCCCAGGCAGGAGGCCCCCAGTTCAGTTCCCGCCCTGCGCAGCCCCACATCCACCCATGTGGAATGAAACCATGTAACAGCTAATGATGTACAACTATGAAGACTGCTCTGGGCCCTCCCCTCTTCACTCTCTCCCTCACCTTCTCTCAAAACAAAAAAATTAATCTTAAAAAAAAAAAATCTGTTGTTAGGTACATACCCATTTAGGATTGTTACCGGTATGTCTTCTTTGTGACTTGACCCTTTTATCATTAAGCAATTCCCCTTTTATCACTGGTAAATTTCCTTGCTCTGAACTCTATCTTATCTGATACTAATATAGTTATTCCAGCTTTCTTTTGACTAGTATTTGCAGGTTTTTTGTTTGTTTTTTTCAGTCCTTTTATATTTTAACCTATCCTATTTATTTAAAATGGGTTTCTTATAAATAGCATATAGTTGGGTCTTGGAATTTTTTTTTTTTTCACATTCTGACAGTCTCTTTTAAGTAGTTATTTAGACCTTTTAATTTAATGTAATTGTTGATGTTTGGATTTAGGTCTACTATTTTATTGTTTTCTATTTGTTTCCTATGTTTTTCATTCTTGTTTTCCCTTTCCTGTCTTCTTTTGGATTACTTGGATATTTTTGATATTCCATTTTAATGTATCTATTGTAAGTGTCTTTTTTTGTGGAATTTTTTAATGTGGTTGCTCTAGGGATTACAAAATACTTAACTTTTCATAGTCTGTTTAGGATTAATATTTTATCACTTCAAGTGAAATATAGAAATATTACTACCATATAGATCCCTTCTTTAACATACTTACAACTTATATAATTTCATATGTATAATATGTCTGCATTCACTGAAAATCCCATCAGACAATGTTGTAAGTTTGGCTTTCACTGATTATACATGTATGTTATGAAGAGCTTAAGATGAGAAAAGCAGTCTATTATATTTACCCAAATATTTTCCATCTCTGTTGCTCTTCCTTTATTCCCATTTCAACTTTCCCTCTGGTGTCAGAGTGTTATTAACAAACTGTTATTACAGTAAGAAGTCCAATAAGGAGACCTCACTTTCTCTGGTCAGAGACAAGGGTTTCCCCCCTGAAGTTCTGGGCATCTGTCTGGCCAATGACAGCCACTGCTCAGTGAAATTAGGGTGAGGAGAGAAGCAACCAGGAGGGACTTGCCCCACACTCTGTGACCATGCATGTCCTCTTACCCCTTCCTAGGATCAGAAATGGAGAGCTTCTCTGGGAGCTTTTCCTGTCTGCCTTGGAGTCCAGGCCAGGAGATACCAGAGGGGGGAAAGGTATATGTACTGCCAGCCTGGTGCTGCTCTGAGTTCTCCTTTCCTTCCCCCATCGTCCTGTTACTCCTTTCCTCTGGAGATCACTGCTCCATGCATTTAGTCCAGGCTCAGTAGCTGCATTCAGTAGGAGAAACAAGATGGGCTTAGGACTGGAGCAAGCATGAGAGATGGGTTTTTATATAACACACAGGGCACGGATTATAAGGGCTGAGAAAGGCTCCCTTAGGGAACACTAATTTAGGGAGAAGTTCCCCTCCTCCTCTGCATGATGGCTAAAAGCCTGATTCCTTGAAATTTTGCATTCATTTTTTTTTTTTTTAAGATTTATTTTTGTTTTTGACAGAGAGAGGCAGAGAGGGAGATACAGAGACAGAGAGAAGGGGGAGGGCCCAGAACAGTCTCCATAGTTGCACATCATTGGTTTTTCCACATAGTTTCATTCCACAGGTGGGTGCCGGGCTGCACAGGGCAGGAACTGGACCCAGGTCTCACCCCAGTGAGAACCAAACTGAGGGTACTCCCTAGTTCAGCATATGGGTCCACACGGGCCAGGACCTGGATTCGATCCTCAGTCCCCAGGGCTGCAAAGCGAGCACTTAACCTACTGAGCCATCCTGGCTTCCCCTTGCATTAATTTTTCCTGATGAACTTTAGAATCATTGTCATTTTAAAATAATCTTATTTTGATTTTGATAGGAATTTAGTTAAATTGATATAGTTGGAGAGAAGTAGTGTTTTTGTTCATTTTTGTTTCTGTTTTTAATAATATTCAGTCCTATCTTAGGAACATGGTATAGTGTTGTTTTTTGTCTTCTTTTATGACCTTTGGGGAAAAAAAAAATTTTTTTTTTCCACAAAATCCTTGTACAGGTTTGGGTCAAATTTATTCGTAGGTATCTTATTTTTGTTACTGTTGTGAATGGGACCTTTTTTAAAGAACATATAACATTGAATTGGTTATTGCTGATATATAGCAAAGCTGATTTTGGCTTATTTCCTTTGTAACCAGCTACCTCACTGAAGTTTTATTAATTCTATTACTTTCTGAAAATAATGATTTGAGAATTCAGTCTAAGACTGGTGTTCTACAAATAATGATAATTTGGAATCTCCCTTTGAAAAATGTTTTTTTTTTAATTCTACTTCTAAGATTAACATTTTTATATTAATACTTAATCCTATCAGCCATCAGATTTTATACATTAGGTAATAGTGATGAAGACAGGCTCGCTTGTCTTGATATTAATTTTTTAGAAAAAAAATCACTATTAAGATAGATATACTGTACGGTATTGATGAAGTACCTTTTAGAATTCCTTTAAAAAAATAATTTTGATCAGAAAAGGACATTGAGTTTTACCAAATGCTCTTTCAGTATCCGTAAAAATGACCATTTGGGTTTTCTTATTTAATGTATTAATGTGAAAACAATTTGTTTATAGAACTTCTCATCAAAAAAAAAAAAAAATGCCTGCATTTCTACATTAATCCTACCGGTAGTTAGTAATGGGATAGAGTTTAGAGTAATAATTCTCAAAGAAGGGCTTTAGCAAACAACATAAGCTGCTCCTGCTTTGGATTATGTCCCCAGAGAGGCTGTACCATCCCCACCTCCCTCCCAGGCCCCAGTAGTCCAGTGAGCTACTGTTACTGCAGGGTTATAATCCTCGGGTGTGTTGGACAGAAAAGGCAAGTAAATGCTCAGTACCTGTGACTTTGGCCCCAACCCTAACATAAGGACCCAGGCTACTGGAGCACCAAGGATCCCTACAGGTTAGACCTGGCGACTTGAGTTCTGTACTAGAAGCAGATACGCCTTCCCCAAGGTCCCACTCCAACAACCTTATTCTGACCAGAGGACAGACACTCAAGCACCAGGATGGAAAAAAGGTGTAACGGGTACCATTTATTATTTAGCATCTATCTGCTCTGTGCTAGCTCGGAGCCAGATGCTTTACACGAGACCTACTCCTGAAACTCTGAGGTACTGGTACCCATTTTACAGATGAGAAAACTAAGGCACAAGAGCTTACATAATGTTCACAGAGAGCACAGAGCCAGGATTTGAGCCGAGGCCCTTCTCCACAACACTGTACTAATGACGTAAAGGCTGAATGAACCACAGTATCTACAACTCACTTAGCTACTATGTTGGAAAGATGATGAGATTCTGCTCCCAGTTTGGATTTATTTACAAATATCAAAATCAAGGAACTCATTGTCCAGGTGCTATGGGAGGTTTCTATCTGCCCTGTAATC
This sequence comes from Craseonycteris thonglongyai, assembly GCA_004027555.1. Classification (NCBI taxonomy): domain Eukaryota; kingdom Metazoa; phylum Chordata; class Mammalia; order Chiroptera; family Craseonycteridae; genus Craseonycteris; species Craseonycteris thonglongyai. Next base: position 34,037 of record PVKE010001646.1, on the reverse strand, counting down.
ACCTCAGACACCTTCTTGACTAATAGCACAAAAGAGGCTTCGATGTGTGCCTTCCTGGAGTTTAGAGTGGTTAATACTTCCTTTAGTGATTGTGGGAAAAACTCAAACAGGAAGAAGACATCCCATAATACTGCCGGCTTAGTGTCTGTGCCCGGATGACTCCTCCAATATTTTTTCTTTTAAATATCCAAAGTTCAGAACTGGACATTCTGAGTTTGAATTCTGAGTCAGTCATACTTTCTGTCCCTGCATCAAGTAAGTTCTCTCTCTGCTCTCCGCATGGCTGCCTTTCTTGATGGCAGCATCCCCAGCCATGCGTGACCGAGAGGAGCGCCTGCCCCTGGTGCTGGCCGCACCGCCGCGGTGAAGAGCCAACGTTCCATCCGGACAGGAGCCCGCACCCCAGACTCATGGAACCCCACTGGGATTTCTAGAAGTGCTTTACCCTTGGTCTTTCCTGATACATGAATGTTAACATCTGGTTTCAGAGACCCGGAAACCTTCACAGAAATAAAAGTTTTAAAAAGAAAAAAAAAATAGATTTTATTCAAGATAAGCACAGGATAAGAGAGATTCATCAAATGAAACTATTTGAAGTTATATTACAAATATTTTATCAAGAAACCCATCAGTGAAAATCTAAACCAGGAATAAGCTATATATGCCACATTTTTACCTTTATGAAAATGACAAGTAAACAAGCCACTTCTTTCAAGAGGCATGGAGGGTGGATACGGGAGTTTAACAGAGCAGCTATTTACCTGTAAGGGACAGTTACGGCATTTCTGTGACTGATGCAGCTGTACCAGGGAAAACTGTCTGAACATCAGCACTGCTTATGGCTTCCTATAAATGCAACTTGACAAAATGGGACTAAAGGCAGACTTATTGGTTTAGTACAAAAGAAAAACAATTCCCACAAATACAATACGCAACATTCTAATTGATAATCTTCTTTTCTTTTTTAGCCTTCTGAGACTAAACACCCCTCACTCAGCCCTCGTCTGTCAGCCCACACTACACCCCAACTTCCTGCTTCCTGATCGCGCAGGTTCCAACAGCCCGGACCACGGCCAACACAGCTGAACCACTCTTTGCAGTGGTCGAGCCCTTTTAGACAAATGGAAATAGCTGCTAACGCACTCTAAACAGTGAAAAGACTATTTCTGTCCCTAAGATTAAAGCCCACAGACTGGATTCTCAAGCTCATGACCCCTGGAAAACATGGTGAAATAGTCACTGATGTGTTCAACTTAGGAGTGCTGCTTAGGATCCACATGTGTCAAAAAAAATGGTCAGGACATCTTCTAAGAAGCCCACGATGGCTCTTTTGGCTGTGTCGCCAGCCAGTGCCTGGACATCGCTTACGTGCTCCAGGGCCGTTCTGACCATCTGGTCTCTTTCCTGTGGGCTCTGGGCTGCGCCGCTGTCATCTCCCTCTGCTCCTGATTTCAAAAAACGTAAGATATAGGACTGGACCATGTCTCCATCCAACTCGAGAGTCTCCTGGATGCAGGGCAGGTCGAAGGCACTGGCCAAGCTCAAGAGGTGGATCAGCGCCTGACAGATTTGGGTCCTGAGGCTGGCACAGTACTTAAACTCCAAGAAGTCCGTGGTGTCTTCGCTCTTCTGTAAGGCAGTGACCAGTGCGTTCCAGATCTGGGCATACTGCTCAACAGACCCATAGTGCTCTCTCTTGCTCGGGATGGAAAGGGCAGTGGCAGATCTGATACGCACTTTGAAGTTCTTACATGATGTTACAACCGACGTCAGAGCGTTATAGGCCTGGGAGGTCCACGGGGACGTTCCTAGAAGGAAACCACAGCAATCAAAACACATGAAGGCTCAGAAGTATGTAAGGTGAGAGGGAGAAGGGCAGAAGGAAACATTTACCCTAGTGCTCAAGTTAGTTTATCCTTTAATTCTCATAATAATCCTACAGAATCAGGATGGTGATTAACGGTGAGATCCCAGGCAAGTGGCTGAGTACCAACTCCCAAACCTTCCTCTTTTCCCAGATAAGCCTGCCACAAGCTCAGGGGCTCTGCGATCTGAAACAGGGACTTTGGAAAAGACTGCTTCCCTGGGAGGATGCTTGGTGGGAAGAGCATGGACCAAATTGTAGCCCCACTTTTTCTCTCAGTTGGGTCCTTCTGAGCAGTGTGCGCACTGCACAACTGTAAGCCCAGCCCTGTTCATGCTGGCAAAAGATTTTACTACTCAGACTAGAACCTAGACACTGCTCTGGCCATAACAACTCATACACTTATTGCAAAGAAAAAGAAATGATTATCTAGGCAGTGACTGGGGAACAGGGTACTCAGGTTAAGTGAAGGCTCAATTTTTTCTAATTTTGAGAAGATGATGCTGATTTCAGTCTTCTTTCCCTTCCTATTGATGCCAGAAAATCAGCTTGCTTTCCTCCTTGTCAAAGCTACCACTTCCACTACCCATTCCAGGGGGTTGGGGGGCGGGTGGCTTCCTCCTCAAGATGGGCAAAGGATTAGAACGCAGCTTCCCTAACTCTCCCAGCCCTTCTGATTCTTTGTTGCTTCTGAAGACAGCCAAGCAGACGCCCACCTCAATGAGTACCAACCCTCAAAGTTACCTCAGGCTCTTTCCTCAGTGGAAAAAGGCATGAGGCTACTTCTCCACCAGCTTCCAGTTGACTGGTCTGCCTGGATGCTCTTGGCAATACCGGGGAGCAGAGCCAGACTCCTCTAACGTGATGCACGCTCTGCTGGCCCCAAATGGTTTTTCCTCTCTGGGAACATACCCTTATGTTTCAAATCTTGCCAGAGACAAGATACATGCTGGCATTTAATCGAATGGGATTTGGAAGCTCTGATCTACATGCCTAAGCAGCTATTAGCCACTGATGATGTCAAAATGCATGGCATGTATTTACTTAGAGACACATGCCCTCCTTACATGCAACATTCCACTTTACCCCTACTACCAAGGGCTCAAATGAGGATCCACATTGTACACTCTTCCTCCCATGCCAGTTTTTCCCTTTATATTTTTCCTGATTTAAAAAACAATATATGCTCATTGTAGAAAATTTAGAAAAAGCAGAAAATAATCCTACTCATCATCCCATCCAGAGCCAACCACTGTTAGTAAGTAGGTTAATTTCCTTTCTTTTTTTCCTATCCATTTATTGAGATCATACTGCAGAAAAATTTCATGTCCTGTTTTAGTTTGCCTAACATCAGAGGTATTTCCCCAGATTATCAAAAATGTTTTGTAGACCTAATTTTAAATGGCCACAAAATATCCCATTGAATATATATACCATGGTTTATCTCAGACCATTCCCCTAAACTTGGGTGTTCAGTAAGTTTCCATTTCTTTTATCACTGTGATAAATAATACTGTGCCAAACATCTTGAATAACACTGCTGACTGACGTGTGCTGTCCAAAGAAGCCCTCCACTAGGGAGAAGAGGGAAACCTTACCTAACGGCAGAGCAGGGTTTTTAAACACATTTCCCATTGCATAGCAAGCATTCCAGCGCACTTTCATGGCAGCCTCCGTTAGAACAGTAGAAATTAAGGCTTGGATAGACTCCTCAATGATTTCAGCAAATCTGGGCTTTTCTATATGAGATGGTTGCAAAAAATGAAGCAAATTTCCGAGGGCCCGGACAGCATTACTTTTTACCTAGAATAAAATGTAAAAGCATTAGAAATCTGTTTTGCCAAAGAGAATTTTTGGAAAATATAACTTTGACTTTAAAAAACCCAGGAAGTCCTAGATATCTTGAAGCAAAAGCTAATGAAAAATGTAGCCTGTAGAGTTGCAAGTTCTCAGAACTCTGCAAGGTCTTGCGTGGTTAGCATTTGGAGCCATTGGAAAGGTGAGGTTCTATAAAGCTCCTTGCTCTGACATGGTTAGTGTTAGACTGGACTTCAGAGAGATTCCTCTTCCTTGACTTAGGTGAAGTGCTTATGTTAGTAAAATATCTCAGAGTCCAAGGAGGCACAGGTAACAACTTCCATTTATAAATAAGGAAACTGACCTTCAGAGAAGTTAAATAATGCACCAAAGGTCACCCAGCTATATTAAAGGACAAGCAAGGATTCAAACTAGGGTCTGCCTGACCCTAAAGCTCAGATCTTTGCTTTTTAAACTTATTAGTGTAACAGGATATTCAAAACCAAGGGCTGCTCATCTTTCTGGTTTGCCAATTCTACTTAAGGATTTTCTGAAAAAAACAGATTAATAATAAAACAAACATGGACATATCATGGAATAAGATTACAAATGGCATTGATATTTTTCATGAAATAGGAGATACAAAAGAGACTGTAAAGTGTGGAGTGGGCTACTTTATACCTTGAATACACTCTCAATCTCCTCTAAACAGGAATAAATCTGATGAAATAAAACTATAATACACTAAGGATATACCTGACAAACACTAGATTTTGCTATGGGATTACCTTGTCTTTATCCTTGGATGCTTCTATAGCTGATCGTAACATCTTCAAGAGCAGGAGACCAGAGAACTCTTCTTGGAAACTTGGATCTGGTATTTCCCTGTTCCACCCAAAGCAGACAAAACGTTAACACACACACACACACACACACTCACTCACTCACTCACTCACTCACTCACTCACTCACTCACTTAGTATAACTACAGAAACTTTAGGAAAACAGATTAACAAATCTGTTCAGCTTATACCAAGCACTTAGTTTATACCTTTTGACCCACTAGGTCCAGTTAGGAATATAACCAAAAGAAATATCTCGAATGTAGATTTCATGCACAAAAATGTTCACTACACATAAAAGCCTAAAACAATGTAAATGTTCAATAATAGGGAACAATGCACAATCATGGTTATGTAATAACTCATTTATAAAAATCAGAAGACTGCTTACACATGTTATATGTTAGAGTTAAGCAACAAAAAGCAGTACACTTGGATATAAATAACAATTGCCCTGGGGAGGGGAACTAAGAGATTAAGGTAGGAAAAAGGCTTTATACTGAATACCCTTCTGTACTTTTGAACTTTTTTCTTAACCTGTGAATATATCTCTTAAAAAAAAAACACAAATATGGTATTTAATAAGTAGGGTAACCATTATGAAGGTTTTGAATATCTATTTTTATATTTTCTAGATTTTAGAAAAATGTGGATATTGTCTTATATCAGCATACAGTGTTTATATATACAGAGGGCACCAAAAATGTATATACATTTTAAGAAAGGAAAAAACTACATTAAAATTATAATACTCAATATATACCAACAACAAAAGATGAATACAAGTCAAGCTTGACTTCTGCAATTATATAAGAGGTGCTCAAAGTGGTTACTATCCGTGTCCAGACACTTCTGATTACGATGAACTATATACCGGTACTACTTGAGCAACATTGACCAAAGTGTCAATTTGTATTGTTGTGCATGCGATTTCAATTTACCATGCGTCTCAATCTTACAAAGAATGGGTGCAATTGTTAGGCGTGTTGGAGGTTCTGTTGCACACTCACGCCTCCATTATCATTGTACTTCCATAATGTTCTCCAATTTCAAATACCACTTCAAAACGGTCTTGCGCTTCTCCAACAACCGTGCTCCTGTCATTTTCTTTGACTGTCCTGCCTGTCACATGGTAATGCTAGTATTCATTTGATTAATGCCTTCTTTTGAGCAAACGTCATACTACACATTGCTACCGTAATTCAGTTCAACTTTGGAAAGTAATACATAGACAACAAATCTTAAAATGTGTACACATTTTTTGGCACCTCCAGTATATTAAGAACAGCTCACTAATCTTATTACTTGAAAGAATATAAAACAAAGCAGGCAGACTGACTATATAATATGGGGGAATTACTGCTAATCCTTTTATACTTGGGATCAAAGATTTCCTCTTAACACCTCAGCCTCAGAAGTCACCCAAAGGATACAAGCTGAGTCACCTACATGTTAACAATCAGAGTGTCTGTCAGGTTGCCCAGGGACCAGGCTGCTTTGGCCCGGACATTTAGAGACTTGTCTTGAAGTGACATCAATATTGCATTTGCTGTGTCTGCAACAAATATGACATCCTATAAGATAAACCAAACAAAATGCTGTAGTTACTTTAGTTCACACTGATACCTTGGAAATTCTCAAATTTATTTCCAGATAAATAGATAAGCCTTTCTATCAGGAAATCAAAATTCATTTAGTCAAATCAATTTACTGTTCTTATATATTACAATATGGACATTAAAATCCCAAGGGGAGGTCTCCTATGATTTTGGTATGTGCCATGCACACCTCAGAAGCCTATTAAGTATCTTATACCCTGGCCTATGACAAATATCTATGAATTCTGTGCTTGGACTGATGTCCACCTTGAGAAATTATGTTGACAATGATACGCACTTCTAAAACACACCCTATTTACCAACACACTTCTCAGTGAGAGAAATGTCACAAGTAGCAGTGAAGGAGAAATTTATTTTCTTCTTAGTAAAAGCTCTATCAGCCTTCTAAATTATTATTATCACATAGTAATGTCTAATCTCATTTTTTTCCATTATTCAGTAAACATTTACTATGCACATGGGGTCCTAGGTGGTGTGCTAAGCAATTAAAAAATGAATAAACTACAGGTATTACCACATTCTAGTAGCAATTAAGGAACCCAAATTACAAAGCAATTTAATTTCCTTTACTATTCAACTCTGAACTCTGTATCCACTAAAAAGAGGACTGCTGTGGACTACAAGAGAGGCACAGAAAAACCCCTGAGGCTCATGCAGACCTGTCTGAGACAGGGGAAAAGCACATAGACTCCAAGGGCCCGCGAGGCCGCGGCTTTCACTAGACGATTCTTGCTGTCGTTCAGCCCAAGCAGCATCGTGATGCACAGGATCTGCCAGTTACTCTGCAATGAGAAAGGATGGCAAGGAGAAGCAAGAATGACATAACTATGAGTCAGTGTCTCTGACAGGTGATTGTGACATGTCTGTGTTTGAGTCCATATTCAGGCAGTGTACACAACTGAGACCTCAAGGTTACCATGATAGAGACAAAGGTTCAATTCAGATCCAGTTATTATCTGAGCACCCACTTGGTACAGGACACACACAGCATCTGTGGTCATTTAACTTTACAACTGTGTGAATTAGGTCTCTGATTCTTCTACATCATTAAAACTGTCTTCTTTATAAAGTCTCACTTAAGGGATGCTGGGATAGCTCAGCAATTGAGAGCTTGCCTCAAAATCACGAGGTCCAGGGTTCAATTCCTGGCCCCAGCCTGTGCAATCCCATATGCTGAACTGGGAGCAACTGGTAACCACCAGGATGGCTTGGGGTAAAGGTTCTCACCTCCTATGCGGGAGGCCCCAGATTTGGTTCCTGCCCTGTGTGGCCCCATATCCAACTGTGTGGAATGAAACCATGTCACAACTAATGATGTACAACTATGGAGATTGCTCTGGGCCCTCCCCCCTTCTCTCTCTTTGTCTCACTGTTTCTCAAAACAATAAAATAAATCTTTTTTTTTAAATAGCTAATTTATATAAATAAGAACTGAGGACTAAAGGAAAGGCGCAGTTTGAAGACCATCTGTGTTGGATACCAGCTAAGTATTTTCACATACTTCATGTTATTACTCATATCAATCTTATTTTATAGATGATAAAATGCAATTTTAGTAGTTAAGATAATCAAGAAGCCAGAAATAGGAAGAGCTAGGATTTAAACACGCATCTTTCTAACTTTGTGATCTGAAACCTTTCTGAAATCTCTCTGGCTTCAAAGCCTCTGCTGCCCTGACTTCTACTTCCTGCCTTCTAAGCACAGGGAAGAAAAGCTTTCCTGAGACATTAAGATTTTAAGTTTTCCCATTGCCCTCACCTAACACTCAAGGAGAATAAGCACCCTTTCCTCAAGAGATGATGCTGAATACCGATTCAAAATGAAAAAAAGAAATCAAACTCAAGCTCTGATGTTCCAGGGCCCCTTTTGAAGGTGAGGAAACACTGCTAACGCTACCGGCAGATTGCTGAAGGCTTCTGGCAGGATGGAAGACAGGGCGTCACAGGCGCTCGCCTGCAGGGTCGGGTGCTCTGGGTTCTGCAGGGCTCTGGGTAAAGGACCGTTCAGCATCATAGTCCAGAACAGCACCACCTGCAACAGCGGCACAGTCAACACCATAGCCCAAAAGCAACAGTGGAACTAAGCTGATGCTGAGACTACACAGTGACTATAGATAATGAAACATTTTTCCTTAATCGTGGTCATGTTTGTAAATGCTTTTGCTAATTCTTCTTCCACAGCAATGAAAGAACTTTAGAAAACAGATAATTAAATTCTTCCATTTTACTGATTAGAGATCTAATCTGCCAACATTAAGCAGTAATAGTTCTAAATTCGTATTTTTCAGAGAACTTATGATATGCCAGGCATTGTTACAGTGCTTTACACATATCAGCTCCTCATCCCCAGCACAACTAACTGAAGTATATATCATTATTTCCTATTCACACAAGGAAACTGAGGCTTAAAGATATCATGTAACTTGCTTGTGGGCAGCCGAGCTGGACTGAACTCCAGATCACTGACACCCAGCTAGGGTTCTTCCAACCTGATCCCTTTTAAGCACGGAGATCAGGGTCCCAGAGACCATGCGCCAGAGTCCAGGGAGCAGGAGGTCCAGAGGTAGAGCTGGGCTGAGTGCTTCAGCACTGCTTCCTGTCTCTGCAATCCTGGGTGAGAGTCACTGAGCCTGTCTAAGCTTTGACTCCTCTTCAGTGTAGCAGGACAAAGACATCTACTTAGCAGAGTTTGTGTGATAATAAAGTGTAATACTGTGTGTAAAGTTCCTAGCAGAGTACTTGGTGCATAGTGGAGACGCTTAAACTGAGCAGTGGGCTCTAGTTCAATTAAGCACTTTGAAGAATTCTCTCCCTTCAAAGCCCCACAAGGTGGGCATCTGAAGAGTACCATTAATGGTTTTCTTCCCATGATTTATAAAAACTCTGGGCTTTCATGTCCGTTTGCAAATCTGTCTGGATTCTGGTGATTCCTCTGCTCCATGGACTTAGTCCTGAGTTTTGCCATGTATCCTGGGCCCCTATTCTGTCCTCCCCACAATCCTAGCTCCTAGTCTGGGCCCTCCTCACCCCAAACCAGAAGAAGGTGGACAGCTGTGGTGGCCAGCCGCTAAGATGGCCCACAATAATTCTTGCCTCTTAATGTTTAGAAGATGGTCCCCTCTGACACTGACTGGGGCCGGTGTAACCAACAGCATGTTGTGGAAATGACACTGTGACACTTCTGGAGCTAGGTCCTAAAAACCTTGCAGCTCTGTCTTGCTTGCTCTCACTCTGATTCTGCCAACTGCCCTGTCAAGGGCGCACTCAAGCAGCCCTCTGGCGGGTCCTCAGGGAGCGGGAAGGAGTGAGGACTGCCTCCAATAGCCAGCATGACCTTGTTCCGTATTTGAGTGGGCCATCTTGAAAGAAGATCCTCCAACACTAGTCAAGTTCAGTTGACTGCAGCCCCCACTAGCATCCTGACTAACAGCCTCATAAGAGACTTGAGCCAGAACCACCCAGCTAAGCTGCTCTCAAAGTTCCCCAGAGAAACTATGTGAGACAATAAATGTATACTGTTTTAAACTGCTAAGTGTTTAGGACCATTTATTACTCAACAATAGATAATATAGGAAGTATATCCTTTTTTTTTTTTAATAGATGAAACAATACCTGAGTGTGAACAATTAAGAGTCTTGCTCAAAATCACCTGACGAGCAAAAGAAGTTTGGATTCAAACCTAGGTATGTCTGATGGCAAAGCTCAACACATCTCCCTGTGAATGGTGACATTTCAGCTTTAGTAACACACCTAAGGGACTAGGGCTAGACACTGTTAATTCACTGCAGGATGATGGAAATTGTGAAGGGAAAAGAATGACAGGATGAGATGGGCAGAGGGAGCAAGTATCACTAATTAAATTGATTTTGCTTTTGATACTGAGTGGAAGCCTTTCTAGTAAGGCCATGTGTTCCTCCTCCAATGAAAAACTGGCACAGTGTGGGGCCACAGAAACAACCCAAGACCACATGAATTTTATAGGATTCAAGTGGGGGAGGTTGGACAGTGAGGGAGTTAAGGGGATTAACATTCACGAAGCAGCTACTTTTTGTCAGCATCTTTCTATTTCATTCAATATTCTAACAGCCTTATGAGTTAAAAATTTTTATTCCTCCTTACAATGAGAAAATGCTTATAATCACATGTGCATTAAGTGCTACTCACGAGATTTGATCTCATGACTTCTGATGCTAAATCCTTGGCTCTTCCCACCATTCTAGTCTGCCTCTTGGGCAAGCTGAGTAACCAATCTAGGTTTTATGCAAAAGAAATACTGTTTTTTTTCTCCATTGTGGGCTGTAGGGTACACATAATCCTACCACATATTGAACTGCAAAAAACTGAAATGAAAATAGAACCTATTCAAGCTAGTATATCATCATCCTATGTTATAAACTAGAATTTCTGACATTTTTGACATTGTCTACTCCACTTAATCACTGAGCCTCAAAATAAAGCTGATTGAAGCACTAGGCAAAGAAACAACTATGAACTGACATTTACTTACCAAGGTGACTGGCACTCTCTGATCAGGTGCTATGGCAAAATCTGGTTTATGCTGTTGTATTAAGCCTGTACCCAGTTCCTCCAGAAGCTGTCAAGATAAAAGAAACAGGTTATCAAAGTAGAGTATTAGAACTATGGAGGTAAAAGACCACTTCAGTTTGGAGATTACCTCAAATCAAGGGTGAAAATAACTTCCAACTGATTTTCTTTCTTTTCTCTGTAACTTTTAAGTCAGAGGCATTCTTTCCAGGAACAAAATCACCAGCTACCTAAAAGTACTGTTATTTTCTTACTAAATCAAGTCTTTGGATTATATGAAGAGCTGAAAATAGATGAATGTATGCCTTCCCTACCCGAAACCTCTTGAAGAAACCTCAGAACTGATGAACATGTAGCAGAGGGAAGACTATAAAGGGAAAAGAAGACAAAAGCATGTGGCTTTTAATGAAAACTACCTTTGCTCCATGAAGCTGAATGGATGGATCTGCTTCCCCCATGCACTTGCAAATCACCTCTCCAAGCTCCATCAAGTAGACCTGAGCCACTGAAAAGTAGCCCCTTGCCAGATGAGCCAATACCTGCAAAGAGAACAGAGCATTAACCCCGAGACCTGAATACAGGGCTGCAATATCCAAAAAAGTATTACAACATTTCAAAAATCACTCATATTTAACTAAGGACTGAATGTGGTGCTGAATGAAATGAATAACTGCTATAATATTTATTTTATGACTAAAATCAATGAACTATATCATATAATTTTATGGTGCTTCATAATTTACAAAAAGTATTTCATTAAGATTATCACTATTATCTCGTTTAAGTCTGGGCACAAATTTTTGAGGTAGGTATTAAGTGAATATTTCTGCAAGAAACTAAGGCTGAAAGAGTTAATGGTTAAAAAGTTTAAAAGATATGTTTAATATTAACCATAATTAGCAGGAGACTCCAGGATCAAACCCACGTCTTAGATCAGGGAGGTCCAAACTTTTGGCTTCTCTGGGGTGCATTGGAGAAGAATTATTTTGGACCACACATAAAATACACTAATACTAATGATAGCTGATGAGCTAAAAAAAAAGAAAATCACAAAAAAATTCTCATAATATTTTAAGAAAGTTTACAAATTTGTGTTGGGCGCATTCAAAGCCATCTTGGGCCACAGGTTGGACAAGCTTGTCTTAGCCCATGTTTGAGTATAGAGAAAGCAAATACTTTAATCTAAGGTTGTTTTCTTCCTTTGAAGAAGCAATTATATTTTGTTGTCTCCAAAGAAACATTTATAGAAAATTAAGTATTTATTTAGCTTTAAGTTGTAGAAATCAATGATTAGTTATACAATGTCTTTCAGAATTACTACATAATTATATCCACCTGTCATTTAATACCTGCGGTGACTAGAATGGCTTCCAATGAAAAGGAATGAACCTGACATTTTACAACCAAAGCCCCCTTCCCCACCAAAACAAAACAGCAACAATAAACTAAAATACCACTCCCACTAACATCACAGACTCATGCCTCACCAACATCCTATGAAGGACAAATACCTGCTTCCATTTCAGAGATGAGGAAAGGAAACCTCCTACCTGTAAGGCCTCCAACCGCATGGGGGATGGTACATAGGTGCTTCCTGCTGCACAGGCTGCATCAATACCCAAAAAGCACTCCTCCTTGGGAAGTACAATAGTGGAAATACAAAGTCGAATGAGCCAGCAGGGCTCTGAAGACCCCTTCAGTGAGCTAACTGATGCTTCTTCCAGGAAGGGTCCCATGGGAGCTTTCTTCCACCAATCAGGAGCACTGAGGTGAGGAGTTGCTGAACTGCTATTGCTGAATGCGGAAGAAGAGGGCTGTTGTAGAAGTAGTTGGACTTCAGGTAAAGGTGCATGAGTAGACACGATAGCTCCCAAGAGTGTGAGACTTGACACACGAACATTAACATCTGTCAAAGGAAACAATAAGAACCTATCACCATGGGAACAGCTGGCATAGGACCACAGTTATCCCTGCAGGCAGTTAATTATGGCATCCTTATTTAATCTGAATCTAATTCAACCCCTAGACCTAACTTCCAGCTTATAGGTAATATCTGGAATAGAAATAGAAGTTAAATAACACTATTAAAAAACACACAAATTAAGAATGTGAGACATTCTATAAGACAATTGCCTTAGACTGGGGGTGGTGAACTTATGGCACGCGTGCCCAAAGTGGCACGCGGAGTTGTGAATACCATTTAAAAAATTATTGTTTATGCTCTTATAGACATAAAAATAATCGATACCTCTATCTCACTCGATGGGTTGGCACGCGAGTCGAGCGAGTATACTCTTATTTCAAAAACTTTGGCACTCAATCGCCAAAAGGTTCGCCACCCGCCTTAGACTTTTCCAAAACTCTACCATGAAAAAAAAAAAAAAAAAGGTGGGGACTATTCTAGATTTTAAAAAGGCTAAAGTGACACAAAAATTAAATGCAATACATGAACCTTGAATGAACCCAGGTTTTTTGTTTGTTTGTTTTTTTAAAGCTATAAAAGACATTTTGGTACAATGGGAAAATTTGAATATAGACTACATATTAAATGATACTATGAAATCAATGTAAATTTCTTGGGTGCAAGAATGGTTTTGTGTGTTTTAGGAGGTTGTCTTTATTCTTAGCCAATGCACGCTGAAGTGAAATATCAGGTCTGTAATTTACTTTCAAATTGTCCACAGGAAAAAAGTCTGCATAAATACATACACATATAAAAATATACATATATACCCACATATGTATACATATACACCTAGATACATATATGTAGAAAAAGACACAGAAAGCAAATATGACAAATATTAACAACTATTAAGTCTAGGTAGAGGTTATAGGTGTTCAGTGTACTATTCTTTCAAATTTTCTGCGGGCTTGAACATTTTCATACTAAAAAGTCGCTGGAGGACAAAGCCAGACACTTGGAAGGGACCTGAGACACGGGCCCTTGACTTCAGTTTACAGATGAAGAAAAGCTGGTGCAGCGGGTTAAGCAGGGGGCTGAGCCAGAAGGTTCGAGCTGTTTTAATCTCACTTCTGCCACTAAAGCAATGAGAGACATTAAGGCAAGATTTATCGTTCAGGGTCCCGTTTCACGTATTGGTGAAAGGAGTGAACTGGATTTAGTTTATACATCATTATCTCAGTTAAGCTTCATAAAAATCTTATGAGGTAGGTATAATCCTTCCTGTTAGTAGGAAATTAGGGTTCAGAGAGAGCCATGACTATGAGATGGCAGAAACTGGAGTGAACTGCAGACCCTCAGACTAACTCTGAACCCAGTACCCCTCCCACGATGCCACAGAAAACATCCATGCCTCCTTCCTTCAAGTCCTGTATTTCTTTAAGATTTCTTTTTATTGTTTCACAGAGACAGAGATAGGCAGAGACAGAGAGACAGAGAGAAGGGGGAGGGCTCCAAGTAGTCTCTATAGCCATTCATCATGTTTTCCACACAGTTTCATTCACAGGTGGATGTGGGGCCACACAGGGCAGGAACCGGCCAGGAGCGTCCTGCATGGGAAGCTCACCCCTGTGAACCAGGGGCCTTCTGCACGGGAAGCACACCCAGGTGGGAACCAAACCAGGGGCCTCCCACATGGGAAGAACACCCTGGGCAAGAACTGAACTGGGAGCCTCCGACAAGGGAAGCTTGCCCCAGTTTAGCACATGGGTCTGCATGGGCCGGGGCCTGGACAGGGACTCAATCCCCAGACTCCACAGCCGCAAAGTGAGTGCTCAACCACTGAGCCATCCCACCATCCCCCAAGTCCTGAACTTCTGACTGAAAAACTCAACTTATCAGAATGTGGTCTGAACCTACAGCTTGCAAACAAATGTTCTAAAGGCAAATACATAATTCGAGTATAAAACACAAATATATCATGTGGGGGAATAAGTGAGGGAATACCAAGATATAAGACTAGGAGTAGGGATTTGAGATTCTAAAATTTTATCTGAACTTCAGAGGAGATAATGATGTTAAAAACATTGGGTTTTATATTCTAGCTTCTCTTTCTAAAAAGATAATGTCTGTCTATCTGACTGTTCATCCATCCTCCACACCTGAAGGGTATGAACTACTATATGCTAGAGGGGAACCCCTTGCACTTGACTCAATCCTATTCTAAAGGGATACCCTGGTTACTGTACTGAAGCATCAGAGGCATTAAACTTTATAATTAATTCTCCAGCTCACTTCGTTCCAGAGGTGTTCCAGGAGTCAAAAGTGGGGATTGTAACAATGGTCAATTCTCCTGAAAACTTGAGGAGAGTAAGCAGAGGTATCTTAGAGAGCTATACAATTGCTGTGAATATTTGTTAAATCATCTAGGTTTCACTGATATAAAGAAGCAAATAGTTTTAAACTACCACCAACCTTTGTGGCAGATATAAGGCTTTATTTGGTTCCAGACCCTGGTCAGCAGGCTGAGTTTCAGACGGTTATAAGGTGAATTTGATACTAAATTTGCAAGGCACTGCAAAATACAAGAAAAGGTTTTCAATAGGCCCAATTAGGCCATAGGACAAAGACAAAATTTTATAGCATTTATTTACAAATATATCTTCACACTTATTTGAAAATCAGTCTCTCTCTTTTTTGTCATTTTTTAAGGGGGGGGGGAATAGCATTTGTATTCTAGAACAAAGGTATAACTTAGAACTAAAAATAAAGAAATATTTTTAGTAAATCATTTATTGGACATACAGAGATAGTAGGTAAGATCAAACATGTAGGTCCAAATAGGGTATCTTTAAATGAAATCACTACTTAGTTATCGTATTTTTCACTCCATAAGACGCACTCCCCACCCACCCCCCACCCTCAAAAAAAGTGGAGGGAAAAGTGTGTCTTACGGAGCGAATACTGCAAAAAAGAGTGCATGTTGGGGACCTTTAATGATGCTGTGGGGAAGCCTGCAGCCAGATCAGAAAGCAGGGACTGCATGGAAGGAGAGCGGGTCCAGGCAGGTCAGGTGCGTCTTATGGAGCGAAAAATACGGTATATCCTTAAGTCATTACTTTTCAGCAATGTAAAACATCATACAAAATTAAAACAGAGAAACCCCTCTGGAACCTACCGATAACTTGGCACATTTACCTTAATTATCTGAGTAAGGGTCTGAGAGGATGACTCGGCTACCAAAGCTAGCAAAAGACATCTGTGTAATTCTCTGATGCTGGAAGCGATCATTACAGAGAAGGGAGTAAAAGCCCTTCTGTGGTCATTGGTATCTTCAGCAACAGAAAGAAACTGCTTTGAACCTTCCAAGATGGCAGATAAGACTTGCAGAGCACAGGCACGTGTCTGAAATTTCAGGATGATTTACATCAGTTAGTTAAAAAGCAGGAGTTAGATCCCCTTCCTCCTAGATACATTTTTAATTTTCAAAATATTTAGATCATTTGAATTAAAAGAATAAAGACAATGGGATTATCTATCAGGTCCTAAAAGTAGCCACTTGCACATCATACTTAAAAAGTAAATCTCAAATCACATTGCAGTAGGTTTTCTTAAAGAGAAAGTCTAAGCTACCATATTTTCCGGCGTATAAGACGACCCCCTAATTTTACAGTTAAAACATAGGTTTAGGCCTATATTTGCTGTATAAGACTACAGCCTCGGAAGTGGGGGTAGCCTTATACAGTGAATATAGGCCTAAACCTATGTTTTAACTGCAAAATTAGGGGGTCGTCTTATACGCCGGAAAATACGGTACACCCAAAATCATAAGCATAACTTAAAGATCAAGGGAAAGCTGGGATGGCTCAGCGGGTAAAGCGCTCGCTTTGAAGCCCTGAGGACCGAGGATCGAATCCCGGCCCCGGCCCATGCGGACCCACATGCTGAACTGGGGTGTGCCCCCAGTTCAGTTCTTGCCGGGACCTATGCTGGAGGCTCCCGGCCCAGTTCCTGCCCTGTGCAGCCCTGTGCCCGCCTGTGGAGTG
>PVKE010001646.1:0-17322 GCA_004027555.1 Craseonycteris thonglongyai | reverse complement strand
GATCAGAGGCCTAGTTTATTCAAACATAAGATCAACTGAAAAGAGAGACCAGCCCATGGGGTAGCAAAAACATCCACATGTCTAGAGTCTATTTCCTATCAAAGTTCCTGAGGACATTCTGCTTTACAGTCTACCCTGAAGCATCTTAATGTTCAATGTTAATTAAATAGGGTGTTAGGAACTGTGTAAATTCAACTTGGCAGGCACCATTAGTGATTCAAATTTTTACAAACATTCTTAGGTGCAGGAAATATCACTGCCTACAGTAGGAGTCTTTGATAATCAAAGAAAAGAACACCATCAAATATAACCTTATGGGTAAAAAGGAAACGGGCACCTTTGTCAATGGACTGCTGCATTTGTCAGAGGTGTCACTGCATCAATATACTTTCTTCATAAAGTTAAAAGATTACTTTTAATTGATACTGTGATACTTTTGTAGCATTAAAAATCAGAAAAAATAAAAAGGAAAGGAAAGCCAATTTAACCAAAGTGAAATCTAAATGATATAAAATAATATTGTGCCCTCTTTGGGCAGCTCACCCCAAAATGACAATTAAACACTTTTTGTCTGACTTTTTAAAAGCAGGGAATCAACATTATAATTCTAGGATCTAATCTAAATATTTACTTAACATGAAGCATATCTGAATTTGCTGTGAAAAAAGGTCTTCCAGAAATTTTTCAATTATATTATCTCTAAGTTAACCAAGAAATAAATCATGTCTGCATGCCTTCTGTAGAGTGGAATCATAAACAATAACCTAAAGAGTTATTGCTATGAAAACACATTTGTAGTGTAGCTGTATGAATCTTTGGAATTGAGCATAATCACTTAAGTTAAGAAGTTCATAATGTATTAGGAAATTGTGTGCATGTGTATGTGTGTGTGTGTTAGAGAGAGAGAGAGAGAGAAAGCCCGCGAGCACTAGCAGGCTAGTGCATGTCAGTTGATCCAAGAACTTAGATCAGGAGCTAGCAAACTTCTCAAGTAAAGGACCAGTAGTACATATTTTATATTTTAAAAGTTGTAGACCACAGTCTCTTGAGCAACCACTCAACTCTGCCAGAATAGCACAGTTACTACATAAAAGAATAAATGTGAAAATGTTGCAATAAAATTTTACTTATGGACAATGAAACCTGAATTTCATATAACTTTCACATGTCATGAAATATTATTTTGATTTTTAAAAAAACATTTAAAAGTATAAAAATCATCCTTAGCTCATAGGTCATACAAAAAACGTAGTGAGCCAGATTTGGTCCACAGGCCACAGTTTGCCAAGCTGAGCAGATGGCTGGCTGGCTGGTCTGAACTGAAAAAGGTATACATTATGCTAAACCTCTACTTCTTTAGAAGGTACCAGTAATTCAAAATTCACAATTCTAACAGCTCACAAGCCAAGTAAAATTAAAAACCAAGTTATGGAAACAAATGAACTGATGCTCAAAAATCAAAAAATTTTAGGTCAATTAACTTTGGTACTCTAAGGAGGAAAAAGCATTCATGACTACCACAGATGAAAACAAAAGGAATGTTACTAAAATTGGCTATTTTTTCACTGCTGAGTTATAAAATCTATATAGAAAATGTGATACTGTATCAAATCATATTTCTCATATACGGTAGCTCTGATTTCTTTTAAACCCTGTTTATTATCTTTCGTGTTATAAAAATATTTATGACACTAAATCTAAGTTCAGCTTCATTTATTCTTATATCAATAGTAATGTACTGTTTATCAGTTCTAATCAGCATTTTCAACAGAAATTACTGATGTGTAAGCAAACCATTAGAGGCGCTGTTCTCCAGAGGTCATTTTGTTGATTAAGTTTTTATTTTCTAAATATTTACAATGATGGAGGAAAGACTTTTCAATGTCATATACACCAGTGTGCTCAGTTTCATGAGAGGGTAGTTTCACCACCTTAGGCATGAAAGCTTGTTTATAAAAGCAAAGGAACAGGAGAGCGGTGGTTCTTTTTTATCACTTACCGTAAGAATGTAGCAGAAATGTCCGCTAAGGTAGTGCATGCTAACTTAATTTTTTCTTTTTTATGTATGTTTGGTCTTAGAACATTTCTGGGAGGGTGATGAAGTCACAGCTGGGAGAGGGTAGCACAGAGGTTTCAATGTTGGACACCTGTTCTCGTCTTTGGCTTTGTCCAAGTACTGACTGTTCTTCACACATGTTCAGGGTTAATTTCATTGGATCATGCTCCAAAAGTTAGTTGCCTTTTAGGTGGAAGCATTTGAACAGTGTGTCAGGGTCTCCAGATTCAGGGATATCCAAGAAAGGTAATCTGTTCTTGATTGGCCATAAAGAGAAAACCTGATTTCCTACCACTCCATGACAGTTAAAAATTCTAACCCTTTATTCCCTTTCCTCGTTATGCTATCAATTATCTAGATTTTTATTTGTTTCCACATTTCATAGCTCTCTAAAAGAGAAAAAAATAATCATCATGGAATTTGAAAATCAGGATAATTCTTGAAGCACCAAGAGGAAGGTTTGCCCTATAGTGTGTTCCTTAGATCAAGTTTTATTGATATAATACATAATCTATCTTTGTAACACCTGAGGAAATAATGTAGAAGAAATTCTTAAATTAGTTATTTTATTGATGCAACATGCTGCCTGGAAACAGAAGATTACTTTCTGAAGCAATTTTCCAACATGTACCAAACATGTGACAATTTCCCAAATTGCCAAATCCTAAAGGAAATTTCTAACTTTTCTCCTTCCCAATGAACAATTCTAAAATTTCATATTCCAATTTCCCGAAAGTAATCTCAGTCACTGTTGGTGTTCTGAGTGGAAGAGTCCAATCACCTTTCCTTCTACCCATTTCTCTTTGGAAAATATCTCAGTATCCTATCAGTGAAAATCGTGCTGCTAGTTGAATCTACCATAGGTCCTATCAGACTGCCATGAACTGAAACATCACTGTGCACTTCAATGACAAGATACACTATTGTTGTTATGTTTCATCCTGGCTAAAAGAAACTTCAGTTATCCATCTCCATACTCAGTGAACACCTAAGAAGAGTACGACTCAGCCTTTACATATGCCTGCACCTTTCAATCTAGTTCTGAGCAACCCAGAACATGAACTGGTATTTTAAAGTTTTTGCACATAGCTTTCTATAAATCTTTATAAAAAGCCTCACACTGGCATCATCTACCAAAACACTTTGCTCTGGCATGCATCTTGGTGCACAATTAATTACACTATGGACAGTCTGCAGAGGTAGGCTCCAAGCCTCACTGTGCACAACAATCACCACACTTATTTACACCCTTCTAAACTTAATGCCTGCTAAAAATCTGGGGAGTATAATCACTTCTCTTGCCATTACATTAACTGACGGATTTTAATCATTATTTTGTGCTTTTTAAAACATTCTTTAAGAATGATGACGGGTTCTCCAGGACCATCACATGGCTTTTGTACTGGACCAAGGACATCTCCCAGAAGGAAGTTCTGTATTTTCTTTACTCATCACATTTCTTGTATTCACTGAAGTTAAACAGCAAAAACATATCTAAAAGGTACTCAAATCAAGGACCGCTTCGCAGTAAAATTTCTCATGGAACTCTTAAGTCAAATGTAAACATTTAAGAAATATGAAGATGTACCATCATGAAAATTATTTTAATCCGCTTTCATCGGATAGGACCTCAAACCTCTTATATCCCAAAGCCCCATGTCCCACACTCCCTTTGCTGCAGTGCAGGTGGTTTGCTGGCCTGCTAGCTGCTCACGGCACCATCTCCTTGGCTACCCATGGCAGCTCCCCTAACCTGGTGGGTCTTTACACAAATATATATAGGCTGTCCAAAACAAGTCCAGCCATACATGCCTCTATTTTTCATATACTTTCCAGACCGCCCTCATATACCGTATATACTTTATTCTTTACAGGAGCTTTTCTTTTAATTATTAGAGTGGCTTCATTACTGATTTGCTTGTCATCATTTTCCTTTTTCTCCCAAGTTCTCACTCACTATTGATTCAGTCAATCTGAACCATTTCTACTGGTTTAACTACTTAGGAAATTGGGTATTTGAAATAACCTATAAGGAATGCATTTTTGTGTGTATAACTGAAGCTAACCTATTTTTCTTCACCCTGTAAAAGCTTTTGAAGGGTCATATAGACGTTTTCTTACATAGTAATTAGCTATATAGGGAGTTTCAACGTAGCCAGCCCTTGAAGAAAATCTTAAAAACAACAACAAAAAAGAATACTATTGGTCTAAGTAAAACTATTCACTCTGAGAGGAATTCTATATCCTGTACTTTCATAAAACACAGTATTTTTCTAAGCCTTATAATATCCTTCATAACTGTTATGTACCATGACAGTCCACTGAGAATTAAGCTATTTCTTATTTTTTCTTATTATTAATACAAATACCATGGCAGTCCACATTTTCATAAAAGATAGAGAAGCACAGCTGCTTCTGTGTAGCTTAAAGGGGACAGTGAAGCAGTACCTCCGTGTGCTCATGCTTCAAGCAGGCCCTGGGGCAGGACAGGACCGCGGTGGGTTCTCCCTCAACCTACTATTCACATAGCCCTTTTCCTGTCCTCCTGCCCATCTAGTGGTTCTCAAGTCAGGACATGGGTCTGGGTCGCTATTAGTAAGAGCTGTGTTCAGATAAGACTGGGTAAGGTAGCGAAAACAACAAAGCTGCGTAAAGTTTTTCTTCCTAGCATAATGCTTGGAATTTAAATGCTCTCACCTTTGGGGAAGGATCTTTTAACGTAAGAGTCATCAAGGACACAGACTGCGGGCTCCCAAGCTCAGGTGTGTCGGGAATAAAGGCTGACCAGTAGCCATACAGAACTTTTTTTTCTATTGATTTTATAGTAGAAAGAAAGCAAGCTAATGCTCCTTGGCGAACTTTGGCTTGGTAAGACCTTGAAAACCAAAAAGGAAGAAAAGTTTTTAATAATTTTTTAAAATATAAGAATGAAATACTATTTACTCTAGCCAACTCAAAGGGTACACTGAGCAATTTAACATTCTGAATAAGTCTTAAAGATACCAACATATTTAAAAAATTACTTTGTTCAAAATACAACTAAAATATGTTAAAGCAATTTTACATAACAAGTTAATAAAGTCAATAATTAATAAAACACAACTGATAGAGGATAAGAGGGCAGCATTTTGATGTTAGGAAACTAGTGCTGTTAATTAGAGAGACTGAAGAGTGTCCATTCATTCAACAAACATGTATTCAGTATCTTCATGTATGTGCCAGGCATTGTGCTAAGTTTGGCAAACACAAACCAACTCCCTGCCCTTGACTAGCTTATTAATGGCAGAGACAGGCAGTTGAAGAGATAACTACAACACATTATGATTGATACTTAGGCAGAAATAAGTAGAAGGGTCACATAGAGGGGGTAACTAAGACAGAATGGGGGGTGCAGAAGGTCAGAAAAGGCTTCTCAGAAGATATGACTGCTAAGCTCATACTGAAGATGAGTAGTGGTTAACAAGGCAAAAAAAACAACAAAAAGTGAAAGAATATTCCAGGAAGAGGAACAACATGTACAAAGGCAGATCAAAAGAATACAGCAAAGTGCAGAGTAATGCAAAGGTCCCACATAAATGAGAATCTTCAACTTAAATGACATGCAGTAGTCACATAACTCAGCAAAGTTAGAAAAATGTACATGCAACTTAGAATATAGGCATAAAAATACAACAAAATACTACTACCTCATTTTACTCTGCATGCCTCCTTCAGCATCAGAATAGTCTGACTCACTACTGCTGACCCTTTTCCAACTGGAAGAACTGAAGGGTGAGGAGACTCGATCTTTTCCTGCAGCTCTACTTCCATCTAATGGCAAGCTCTGGACACCCAGGGAGGAGGCATACTGAGTGTTCCCATCATGCAGGTTCACTCTGCCCAAGTCAGTGATCGGGGCTGCTTCTCTTTCACCACTGGAGCCTTCCTCTTCCTCCTCACCTTGTTGGATTTTCTTTGGTTTTACTTTTAATTTTTTCTTTTTACTCTGATGTTAGGAGCAAATGAAAACATATTATGATAGCTATTTCAAAACAGCTTGTAACTGAACCAGTAGTACTTT
This sequence comes from Craseonycteris thonglongyai, assembly GCA_004027555.1. Taxonomy (NCBI): domain Eukaryota; kingdom Metazoa; phylum Chordata; class Mammalia; order Chiroptera; family Craseonycteridae; genus Craseonycteris; species Craseonycteris thonglongyai. Next base: position 11,206 of record PVKE010001646.1, on the reverse strand, counting down.
CTCATTTGATAATTATTAAATATGCCCCCAACATGTAGTTGGAAGACAGAAAAGTGGCACTTAATACCCTACGTGTTGGGCACTATCCTGATTGCTTACACATACTCTCCAGGCACTATCCTGACTGCTTATACACCCTCTCAGAGACTCTAAGAGCCCACTGGTTAATGTAGTGTCTATGGATGCTTTTGCACTAGGACAACAGAGTTGGCAGTTGCAATAGAGACCTAAAAGGCCAGCTGGTCTTTCACAGAAAGTCTGTTGACCTGTGGTCTATAGCATTTGAGGAACGAGCACACTTGGCTTTGGGTGTAAAGTGAATGCCTGTTTTCATTGCTGTTATACTGCCTAGACATCTTAGAACTATAAGATGCTCAAAATGTTATTTTCAGCACTGTGATGTGTTTAAATTTACTATGCTAAAACCCCGAAAATGAATCATATTCAAGGTGAGCCTTTGGCACAGCAGTGATGCAAATCATAGAAAACACACAGCAAACAATTAAAAACAATCTGCAATTTCAATCTAATTAGACATAAACGTACCACAGTTGACCGAGACGCACTGGATTCTGGTTGCTGTGGTTTGACAGGTGGTCGGCCATCATACTGAGGAAGTGGGGTGGGGTATAATACTGTGGGCATCTCTATGTTTATTCCAGGGAGGCCATGAAACATGGATTTCTAATGATGAATAAGGAAACAAATGCAAAAAACATAAATCAAACACCAGGATTATTCATCAAGTTCTGGATCACACAGATTGTTTAGGAGCTTAATTAAGGAAATAAATATTAGACAGAAAATAGCCTAAAGGTTTAAAACTCAAAGAAGAGCTTAATCTCATCCAGGCTCCAGCTGGATCTGGTTTGGGCAGATCAGGTTAGGTTTGATTTTAGTTTATTTATTTACTCATTATTTTTATTAATTCAAAAAATGTACCCATTTTCATTCAATTATTTTATGTGTGTGTGTGTATATTTTTTTTTAAACCAATCTATCATTTTTATTTAGTTATCCATGTCCACATCTAAATAGATCTCTATCTATTTAAGAGTAGTGGAGATGAAATAGGCCATCAAAAAGCTTCTTACTATTTCCTGGCTCAACTGAAGATAGCTAGGCCCCAGAGAGGCTTACCTGACTTCCCACTGACTGGCAGCCTACAGACACACATCATGACTGGCCTGCCTACTATATGGGGGCGAGAGCCAAGGAGAAATCCTAGTTCTTCTTTCAAGTACAAACAGGTTCAAAGTAATCTAAAGTTAAATTATCTACAGATCACCCCTCATAACCTAGTCCCTTCCTAAATTAAAATTCATAGATGAAATTTTAGAATTTTGATACATTTACTAAAGCAAGGTTTATTGTTTTCAGTTCATTTTAAGTATGCCTGAACAAGAACATTTTATTCTTCTCTCTTAAAATACCCTAAAGCTTGCCTTGAAGTGATAATATAAAGTGGTCCTTATGCCTCGGGTTTAAATAGAAAAGACACTAACCACAAAGATGATGCAGGGTTTAAACAGACAATGCCTTACCTTTAGCACAGCTAGAAGAGCTCCAAGTTCCTCAGTCTGTGTCAGTTTCATCTTCCCACCATTTAGAAGAGACTGTATGCCTTTTAATGCATTTTGTAACAACTAGGGGGGAAAAGGAGTCCAAGTTAAAAGGCAAATGAAATTTGGTTGTTCAGGCATCAGCTTTCTAACACCACTTAGGATTCAGGAGAAAAAGGTCAGAGATGAGGATCTAGAGAAGAGGTCTTCTCTTCTAACTTTTATAATACCTATTATCTTCTGGAAGAATAGAGTGCTCTTATTGCATATGAGTAGTCTTATACATGTTTATAAGCCAGCATGTACAAATGGTGAATAAGAAAAAAATGATTAGTGGGAAACTGGGGATCTCTGTAATGCAGCAACCTCAGCAGCTCTTAAAGGCAAAGAAATGTATGTGGGAACAGGTTTCTGGAGGGTAATTCTGATCAAGATTGATTTTCTTTTGGCTCAGTAATCTCATTTCTAGGATTCTTCTCTTAAGAAATACTCCCCACATGGGGAGGAAGTGAACAGTAGCTTTGTTTGAAATAGTGAAAACATTGAAAAAAACTTAAATTTCCATCACTATGACAAAGACTATGAGTATATAAGACGTTAACCCTCTGATACATGTGAAACTCAACAATAATAATACCACACACTTTGCCAAGCACTTTAGATGCTTTATTTCATATACTACTCATAAGACCCCTACAGGTAGTTACACCATTTGTCCCATTTCAAAGACGAGGAATATGGAAGCTCATGAAGTTAAGTAATGTGCCCAAGGTATCCCAACAGAGTTAGATCATGAGGTATATCAACAGGTACTAAAAAAAGGTCCAAGAGATATTCAGCCTAAAAGGGAAAGTGGTAAAGTAGCATATTTACTATAATTCCATTTAAATTATAAATATGACCATTTATATGTAGAAAAAAAATGTGGAAGCATGTAAAGCAGATTGTTTCCAGTGGTTATAGCTGAGCAGAGAACTATTAAGAACTTTCACCATCTTTCATCTAGAATTTTTGAAATGTGCTACTCAGAATTTAAAACATATTTGTCATATATGCATCAAATTTTTAAAAAATGAAATAAAATATTACAAATACTGCTGACTCCACTCCTTTCCCTTCCATCTAAAAGACAGTCACTAGTCTGAAATTGTACTCCTTTGATAAGAGGGGAAAAAAAACCAAACAGTTTTCTTTTAAAACCTAGAACTGCAAAGCAAAAACAGCAAAGCAAAACAAACAAAAAAAGTTTCTTGTCATTTAAGCCTGAAAGATATGACTTCAGTCTTTTTAAGTTATCCGTATTCTACTTCTGCCTCGCTCTCCAGAGAAAACTAATACAGCAACCAAAGTAAGCTCTTTGCTAAAAGCTTCTGTTCCACTCCTCCAGACACATCTGTAACATTCACAAGAATAGTGGTCATCCCACCTACCATACAAAATGTGATATCATCCATATCAGACAACTTTGGAGACTGTAAAGTGGTCAAGAAAGCTTGGAAGCAGATATTCTGGTAGGGTTCCTCCAAGTACGGCTGTCCTGGTACACTAAAACAAACAGAAAGAGCAACTCAAACTCAGTCTCCTTTGAAATGGGGCTTGCAAAAGAATGAAATGAAAAGTAGTAGTATTATAGACTAATGGAGTTGGAATACAGCCTTAAATAAAACTGTATTATGGAAGATTGTGCACTCTGGTGGCATAACACGAATGAACAGGAAGAATGGTTCCCATAGGGAAAAGTTACAGTAGAAGAAGTATGGAGAAAGAGAAATCTTATTTAGTTCCACTTTTTAGTTCTTAGAGCAGAGATGTCCAACCTTTTGGCTTCCCTGGGCCACAATGAAAGAAGAATTGTCTCGGGTCACACATAAAATATACTAACACCAACGATAGCTGATGAGCTAAAAAGAAAAAAAAATTTTGCAAAAAAATCCAATGTTTTAAGAAAGTTTATGAATTTGTGTTGGACTGCATTCAAAGCTGTCCTGGGTTGCGTAAGGCCTGCAGGTTGTGGGTTGGACAAGCTTGCCTTAGAAGGAAATAATGCAGACAGGTCCTGTGTAGCCAGAATCACACAGCTGAACCTGCCTTGCTAGTCACTGAACAACACGGCAAAGTAGAGACAGATATCATATATCAGTTCAAGTTTATGCTGCTCTTTTTCTATTGCATGAATCTAGAACTGGGCAGCTGGGATTGGTTCCATTTTCTTAGAAGACACTGGCCTTAACAGGTAAGTCTTACCAAAGCTTAAATTCATATGAATATATCCTTCTAAAAGACTACCGTATTTTTTGCTCCATAAGACACACTTTTTCCCCCAAAAAAAGTGGAGGGAAAAGTGTGTGCATCTTATGGAGCGAATACTGCAAAAAAGAGTGCACGTTGGGGACCTTAATGATGCCGTGGGGAAGCCTGCAGCCAGATCAGAAAGCAGGGACTGCATGGAGAGAGAGCGGGTCCAGGCAGGAAACTTGCGTCTTATGGAGCAAAAAATACGGTAAGTAACGTTAGAATTTATAACAATAGAAAATAAAACCTCGACATATTGCATGTTATTACTTTTACTGTATTAGGGATAAGGCCCTAGTCTATTTTTCCTTCACTTCTTTACAAGTTTTCTTTAAAGCAATATTAAATTAAAAATAAACAGGATAATATTACTAGCAAAGCACATGGAAAATGTGAAGTAAGTTATTTTTCTAAGTTGGCTCTGGGTTCAGACAGATTGAACCATCCACAAAGGGCCCATGAAAGGTCCCATCTTATTACAACTGGGAAATCTGAGTGGGTCCACATACCTGAGACATAAGTTTGCCATACAATGCACTGCAGCTCTCCTAACTTCCGGGTCGGACTGAGCTGGGTCACTCAACCTCATCAAGAGCCCACTCTTGCCTAGTAAGTCTGGGAGGTACTAAAACAAAAGAACAGCCAACGTTGGTTGAAAAACACCTTCTGGAAAATAGTACTCTTTCATATTTTATATTTTCATATTTTAACTAAAGGGCAGTTAAGTACCAAAAAACTAGCTGCTAGGTAAATCTTTCAGACAGGCACATAAAGCTATGCCAAAAAACATCAGAAAGGATCATCACTTCAGCCTAGGGAGCTGCTGAAGTTCTTTAATTTTGGCTGCATTAGCTGAAGGATAGTAATAATAATAATAATGGTTAATATTTACCAAGTGTTGTAGATGCCGGGATGGCTTAGAAGGTTAAGTGCTTGCCTTGCAGTTCCAGGGTCCTAGGACTGAGTCCCAGTCCCGGCCCCAGCCCATGCGAACCCATATGCTGAACTGGGGTATGCTTCCCATGTGGGAGGCCCCCAGTTCAGCCCCCAGCTAGCAGGGGCATGCCTCCTATGTGGGAGGCCCCTGGCCTGGTTCCCACTCTGAGTGGCCCCCCGCCTACCTGTGTGGAACAAAACCTGTGTGAAACAAAATCTGATGACATACAACTCTGGGCCCTCTCCCTTCTCTGTTTCTGTCTCTCTCTGTCAAAATAAATAAATCTTTATTTGTGTGTGTGTATATATATATATATATATATATATATATATATATACACACACACACACACACAAATATATATATATATGTCAAAACAAATAAATCTTTAAAAATATATATACAAATATATATATATATTTACTGAGTGCCAAGTATTTTACGAGTTTTATCTCACTTAATCCTCAGAGGAACTATTTTACACAGGTGAAAATGAGGCTTAGAGTGGCTAAGGGTTGTTCAAGGTGACACATCTAATTAAAGACAGGATAGAAAACTGAACACAGTCCGTAGGTTCAGAGCCCTGTGCTTCTAACCTTTCAAAGGAAAGACAAAACACAGTTTAAACTACCTTTTGACATTTTGAGCCATTGCAGTAAACCAGAGCCGCCAGGGCTTGAAGAATTTTCACATGTGTCCAGGAACTGCACTGTTGAATAGCTGAAATCGTATATGCCAACAAGAAATCCAGGTTCTGCTCATCAACAATTACCTACCAACAGAGGTAAAAATACACATAACCTAACTTTAAAAAAAATGTTTATCCTTTCCAGACATGTATACTCATCTGAATCAAGCTGTGTGAGAGAGAGTCTGTGTGTCCATTCTTCTTGTGTCAAAAAGATCAACTCTATAGTTTGAAGATCAACTTCAAAGTTCGATTAAGAGTCTTCTCCTTGCCCTAGGGCTTTGTTCACTTCTTCCCCTTTATTCCTTTACTCAAAATAGAACCTGGCAAAGTCTTTGGAACTTAACCTTGAACTAACTAGACACTGTAAATACAGATATGTAAGACTCATTCCACTAAAATTTCTTAATTCAACTAAATTGCCTTATACATAGTAAACACTCAACAAATACATTATAAATAAATATGTCTGCTGAATTCCTACTATGTCTCTACCATGAGGTGGTGAATTCAACAGGAAGAGATGGTGTATACCTGTCTTCAAAGTGTTTATAATCTGGTTGGGACAAAGTAGGTTGATGAACTCATAGACAATTGACATAATCTGTCATCAACTTGTAGAGAGTTGGTTAAGTGCTGTAGATGCCACAGGTGATTAGAAACTATTCCAAATGCCAGTGTTACAAAGATGACATATCTGAGAGTAGTAAACATTCAAAAGCTATCATAATCAGTTTGAGAAATTCTACACTTGAAAAGAGGCTTATTCCATTTAGGAAGTCGCATGCAGCAGATATTGTTAGTACCTACCAACATTCACCTCCTCTTTTTTTGCTGGCAGAGTGATTATTATTTGGGTGCCCACCTCTCCCACATGAGATCTAAGGGTAAATCCCAATTTATCTAAGGTGGTGATTCTCTATCAGAGGCAATATTGTCCCCCACAGAACATTTGGCAACGTCTGTAGTCATTTTTGATAGTCACAATTGGAGTGATGCTACTGGTATCTAGAGGTAGAGGCCAAGGATTCTGCTAAACATCCTACAATGCACAGGAGAGTCTCCCTCACCCTCCAACCCCACCCTGTCACCCCCAACAAGGAATTATCAAATCTAAAATATCAACAGTGCCAAGGCTGAGAAATCCTGATGTGGGTTGAGCTGCACAGTGTAACCATCTAGGAAGCTTAAGCCCTTCAGGTGATTCCAATATGCAGTCAAGGCTGAAATCCCTGGTTTAAGCCACTCATGGTAATACCATTCCCACAATCAAACTGGTGGAGAGGAGCTCTCATCTGACCTGGGTTGCCCCAGTCAGGTATTAGAGGAGGTCTGCTCCAGAGTCTGTGGGACAAATGTCCTCATCATTAAATAAAACAAAAAACACACAGCAATAAAAACATAAAAACCACAAAGCAAACAGTTCTTTCGCTTCTGCTAGGTGTTATTTATTTTGCATGGCATGCCTGGAATTGAAAGATCCCGTACTATAAGAGATGCTAGCTAAGGATAACCACATACTGCAGATGGCTGAATGAAAAGATGCCAGTAATCCTATTATTTTTAAATGGCCCTAGAGCTACCTCCCTTAGAGCTTGTAATGTGACATAATTTTTTTTACAAAAATTGTTTAGCTATTCTGGGTTTTTTCTATTTCTTACAGCCAACAGCACCCTAGATCTCATAATGCTAACTGATAAGTTTTGTGCAAACCACATTCACATACTCATATGGTATCTTATGGAAACAGCCTTAATTTTTTAACTATTTCTAAAAAGGTAATTAATTTATTTAGCAAGTAGGAAAAGGTTCTGGAGAGAAGGGAGCTATAATACAGACATTTATAATATACATAAAAGGGGTCTTTTTAATCTAGCATCCTCTAGCCAAGCTACCTCTCATGTTTTATGAAGATCAAAAGTAGAGCACAAAAATAGAAGCTTTGGGAAAGAGGTATGAAATCATTTCAATTTATTCTTGGTCAAATATATTTTTCATGAAAAATTCTAAGTCCCAGGTGCCTAAGCAATACTAATTTCTTGAAGCAAACAAAAAGGATTACTTCTAGTGGAGAACCTTCTAGAATTGTGCAGAATATATATATATATTTTTGGTCAGTTATGTTTTTTTAAATATTGTTCTTAGTGGGCATCTGCTTTTTCTATAGCTTCTCAAAAGACTGGCCTATACCTACCACAGACGTAGTATTTCAAAAGTACTTACTTATTCTCAAACTTCATGCTCTGAATTTTAAAGTTACACATATGATTACCTGTAATGTGTTAAGTAAATGGTGGATAAGCTGAGACACTTTGCTGACAAGATGATTCTGATTAAGAGGCACCAGGTGGCAAGCTTGGACAAGAAGAGTACTGACATCCTACCAAAAAAGAAAAAGACGATGGGAAGGTGATACACCTATTAGTCAAGTGAGGACACCCCCCACCCCAACCCACCCCCCAAAAAACACACAGCCCAATTGGGAAAATAAAAGTAAATGTTCACATTCAAAGGGGGAAAAGATGAAATCTGAGGCAGAAAGTAGGGGGCAGGGGAATGAAATGACAGAACAAAAATAAGATGTGTTAAAAAAAAGAAGGGGATGCTGGGATGGCTCAGCAGGTTGAATATTCATTTTGCAGCTCTGGGGTCTGAGGATCGAATCCCAGCCCAGCCCACGTGGACCCCTAATGCTGAACTGGGGTGTGTCCCCAGTTTGGCTCTTGCTGAGTGCAAGCTTCCCATGTGGGAGGCTCCCACCCCAGGCATGCTTCCCATGTAGGAAGGGGTGTGCCTCCCAGGCAGGAGCACCCCCCCACCCTCACCCCCACCCCTGGTTCCTGCCCTTCACAGACCTGCAGCCACCTGTGCAGTGAAACTATATTGAAAACTAATAATGTACAACTATGGAGACTGTTCTGGGCCCTCCCCCTTCTCTCTGTCTCTCTCTCTCTCTGTGTCAAAAACAATAAAAATAAATCTTTAAAAAAAAAAAGAATCCAAATGTTCTTTTGTCAGTCTAAAGACTCCAGAGTCTCTATATATGCAGAGACAGTACAATTAAATAACCAAAGAAAGGCTTCCGTAATATAAAAGCACATATTTAAGTTAAAAATACCAAAAAAGTAGCAAATTTTTATTGCTAGTGGGAAAATCAGAAATGATGATGCTTGTATAAATTGTAAAATTAGAAAATTTGAAGAAAAAAAAAAAAAGAGAGAAACCTATTTGCAAATCACACTATTCATCCATCCATTGATGTTTATTGAATGAAAAGGCTCTCAGCACCTACTGTGTGTCAGGGAGTCTTTGCATTCCAAAAGTAAACAAACATATTTCTGAACCCCTAAAAGCTCACAAACTAGAGAGGGAGACAAAATACTTACAAATATTCTAGGTGAATTAATGAAAGAAGTAAGTATGAACTCTGGGGAAATGGGAATTAAGAAAGTTTTATGAAGATGATTTTTAAGCAAAATCTAGACTAATTGGGAGGATGAATAAAACTCTGAAAGACAAGGCATTCAAAAACATTTCAAGCAAAGGAAATGGAGTACGCAAAGACTTGGAATACTGGTAGGTATAAAACACCAGTAGGTGCTTGAGGAATAGTATGTTTTAAATGATTGTATGCAGAACACAAAAGTAGGAGTCAAAGGACAGGAAACTAAAAAGGTACATATTTTTGGTGCAAAAATATTAAATTATACAAATAAAAGTCCCCAACTACTCCTTAAATCCACACTGCTCCCTATTGACACATACTATTATTATTTTGAATTCTATCTATAAATGTACATACATTTTTAAACCTCCCACCCTATATTGGTCTGTATGAATTGTTCTGTAACTTGCTTTAACCATTTACCAATATGTATTGAAGACCTTCCCAAATCACATTTTTACTAATCAGATTTTTTTTTTTCCACTAAAGAAATAACTCTGGTAGCCACAGCAAAGAATGGTTTGGAGAAGGGCTGGACTGAAGACAGGAGATAAGTTAGAGGAGACCAGTGGAATAGTCTAAGAAAGAGTCATTCATGTTGACTGAGGGCCTAAGGCACCAGCCATGGGAACAGAAAGTAAAGGATGGACTGAGAAATATTAATGAGATAGATTCTAGAGAATCCAGACTGGATAGAATCTGGAAGGAAGGAAAGGGGAAGAACTAGTGTGTGACTGTGAGTGGGCAGACTATGCATGTGTGTGTCTCTGTGTGTAGAGAAATAGGAGATTGGGGGTGGTGTGTGTACAGAGATAATGTACTCATTTTTAGGAACCATCAAGTTTGAGGTGCCTGTGAGCACCAGAAGGCAGGGTATGGCTGGGTCAAGAGTTCAGGGAATTCAGTAAGTAGTACCCAGGCCTGATGTGTGGGAATAATGGTCCTCAAAGTACTTCTTACCAGGAGGCAGAGAGGGCGGAGCTGGCTAGCTAGCATGGAAGAACAGAGTGGCAGACTTTGTGACAGACCTAAGTTCCAATTCTACCTCTGCCTTTTGCCAGCAATGACATTGAATCTTTATGAGCCTCAGTGTTTTTAACTGTAAAACAGAAGTAATAATACCCACGTTCTAAGGTTCTTGGAACCGTGCATGGAAAAGTACAGTACGTGGTCCGTGTACAATATACTCAGTAAATAGTAGTGGATTTTATATATAAAGTATTCTGGATGCAGGGAGTGGTGCAGGAGGGCGGGTAGGTGGCACCAGAGATGACACCTGTGTTGGTATCACATCAGGAGCCATCAAGTTGGGTTTTGAAAAATCTGAGTTTGCAAAGTACTGCAGGATCTTCCAGCTAGAGGAGGAAAGGGATTTGTGCCACGGTCGGAGGGAGCAAACGAGCCTGAAACTAAGTAATGCAAAGTGGAGGGGAGAAAAGCCCGGGGACGGAGGAGGAGCGACCAGCCAGGGTCCCCGAGGGATAGGGATAGGGCCAGCAGGCGCGTCTGGAGTCCTCCCCGCTGGGCACGCCGCCTACCTCCGGGGCCAGGCCGCTGCCCTCGCTGTAGTTCTCGGAGATGAGCTGGTCTAACAGTAGGTGGATCTCGGTGCGATAGGAGCTGCTGTTATCCGGGCGCAGGGAGCAGAGCCTGGCCGACAAGCGGCGGAACACTGTGCCTTGCTCGCGGGGTAACTCCCGCGGCGACTCCCTCGGCGGCCCGCCCAGCAGGGAGCCAACAACTTGCACCGCCGCCATCTTTCCCACGTAGAAGAACAGGGAAGTGCTTCCGGGGCATCCCTGTCGCCGCGCGCCAGTTCCGGAAATACTTCATTTGAACCAGAACCCCAGACGAGTGTTCCAAGACCAAGGAGACCACTTCCTCAGGCCCGTCCACCACACATACTCTTCAGAAATTAGCTTGGGGAAAAAACAATAAACAAAAAACAATAAAGAATGCAATTAGCTTGTTCGCCGCCCACCTCTCCTTGAGCTTGACTGTGAAGTGGAGATTCCATTTGTCCTCCCAGAACCTTTGTTCCTGAGTGGGGCTTCACATTCTTGTTTAGTCCCAGTGTTTCAGATTCGGGCTGGGGTTGGAGAGGGGCCGTCGTGGATGTCAGCAGCAGAAACTGCTAGTTCCACGACATTACTCTACATCGTATTACAGCCCCTGTTTTGTTTTGTTTTTTCCCCCCAGACACAAAACCACCCTGAATAAAGGTTACATTCCCCAGTATTCCTTGCAGCTGACTGAATCCTCCTGTGGATTTTTTTTTTTTT